>ML685808.1:1079427-1101048 GCA_007922175.1 Pelusios castaneus
CTCAGTTTCAGTGTGTTACGCCTTCCCTTGCACACACAAAACACGAACAACACTCAGCAAAACTTCTCTGCCCACCCAGTTCAAACTCCTGAGTGGGTTCACAATCCTTTCTTGTCTGAGGTGGGGAGACTTCTCATAACTCATCTTGCATTCACAGCCACTTCCAGTGAAATTTTAACTTGACCCATAACAAAGTTTCACCCAGATGGTAACAATATCACAGAGCAGCAGGCCAGGCTGGAAATGACAGAAGCACAGCTGATTGGGGTGAGGGCTGCCACCATTTAGCGAGCTGCAGATGAGTTAAAAAGCCCTGAGCTACTCTTGCTACCTGGGCTTCAGATGTGCCTTTTGACTGTGTCCCTCTTTGCAAGAAGAACATATTGCATCTATAAATGGAGTTCATCACATTATTTCCCTTCTCCGATCCACATCCCCTCTGTCTGCTTTAAGCTGAGTTTGAGTGGCTTGCTGTCACGCACGTAACTTCTGCCATCAGGTCTTGGCACTGATGTGCACAGAGACTGCACTATCTGGAAAAGGAGATGTAGCATGGAGGTGGCATCCACACATGGAATGCATTGCAGCCCAAAGGGCTCTGTTTCATCCAGGGTCTCACCTCTGTGTTGAACAGGAAGAGCTGCGGAACGGAGTCTTGCCACACCAGCAGAACTGGGTCCTCGGGTGGTTTACCAGGTAACCACAAATAGCTCTGTCAGTCTTCTGAAGAACAGCCTCTTCCTTCCCTGCGTGGTCTCACAAATGAGTCAGCAGCACTGGGTGATCAGCGATAGCCAAGGCTGCTGACAGAGCGAATGACCTTTGACCTTTGTCCAATGAGGGGAGCCAGACTGGATAGGACACTGATCTGGGACTCAGCAGACCTGCATTCTGTGCCTGGCTTGATCACTTGCTGTGTGACCCATAGCAAGTTACTTCCTGCCTCTTGTTTCTCCTTCTACTCTCTGCTTCTCTGTTTGGGCCCAGCTCTTCAAAGATATTGAACAGACACCCCCCAGCCCATTATGTGTAGAGCGCCAAGCACAATGGGGTTCCGCTCAGGGTCTCTGTGTTACTCCAGATGGTCAATTCCAGAAGTAGTGGTAGTCCAGCCCTCCCTTACCCACCTTATGTTAACAAAATACAAGGAGATCTTTTTTTTTAAAGATGGTTGTATTTTTATGACACTTATATAATTTACAACTAAAATAGCACACGAGTGACTCTAGTCTAATCTCCTTTGTAATCTCATCTTCATTGAAGGCTGGAGTGGCGGGAGGAATAAGGAAAACACAAAGGCAGTTTACATCCCATGTCCCCAGATGTGCAGCATGCTGCCCAACTGTTGCATTGCTTCAATTTGTGGAGGTTAAACCTATATGCAATGCTCTTCATGAAGGAGAGGCTGTGCGCCCTCCCTCTCCTTTCTGGGACTCGCTGTGAATCTGCGTCCAGATGGTTATGTGCAGTGCCTGGGACCATTCAGATGTTGGGGCAGTTCCAAAGCCTTCTACAGATGAGCAGAAAGCACTGTTGCCATCTATGAGTGACCATAGCATTCGTGTTATCTCAGCCAGGGCTCCAGGAAAAGAAAAGAAAGGAACCTGCTGCTACTGCTTTTATGGATTCATTTCTCTTTAGTGTTCAAACCACACGTTGTCTCAGATCTCCTGCCTATCGCAGGGAACTAACTGATCATGCAGATGCTATTAATAAAGCAAGTGTTGTTACATATTCATATCAGTCAGATTTCTAATTCAACTCCATGAAAAAACATTCTGTAGCAATTATGGAGAGAAACATTAGGGGAGATAATGTAAGTTTCGTTCTACCCGCATTGGCACATCCTGCTCTGTTCAGAGCCCTTCTCTTCAGGATTCCTGAATTCAATAGTCCATCTGGTCCTCTCTGAACTCTCTAGTGATTTCTCTGATGGCTTTGAATCCCAGAATTAAGGTCATTTTTGTCCTACAATTTAGCTCTGTTCTGCCAAGAAGAGCAAAGAGCCATTGTTCTCACTTCTAACACACCCTGTTGATTGGCCAGAATGTTGTCCTCTTAGGTAGGTAGGTACCTGGCAAATGTGAATTCCCCTTGGAAGGTTTCCTTGCCTTGAACTGAGTTAGACACACTGTGATCTGCACTTAGTCATTCTTGCCTGCCCTCGCCCTTGTACACACGACAGCCTTATTGCTCGGTAAGGCTCCTTGCCACGCGATCAGGCTGTGTGCGTGCGCACCTCGCTGTTGTTTGTTGCGCGGCAACAGCCCTCTTGCCGCGCAACAGGTAAACCACCCAAACGAGGGTGGTTAGGCTTACTGCGGAACAGCTGTTCCACGGTAGAGCCTGTGTGTACGCTTCTTCCGCTTTTGACAGCCTCCAGAAATGTCCCAGAGTGCCAATCAAGGCCGCTCTGGGACACTGGAGCTGTCAAAAGAGCAGTGAAGTTGACAAGTAGCGGCTTCACAGTGGGGCTCTAGCCTCCAGGAGCCCTGACGGCTGGAGCCCCGCTGCCACAAGCTGTTTGGCTTCCTGGGGCTGCCAGCTTGGGGGCTGCCGCCCCGAAGCCAGCAGCCCCAGAGCCCAGCCATCCGGCTTGGGGGGCTGGAGTGGCGGGGGGCTGCCATGCCAAAGTGGCAGCCTTGGAGCCCAGCCGCCTGGCTTGCAGGGGCTACAGCGCTTTGAGGCGGCAGTCCCCGCTGCCCCTCGAAGCGCCAGGGCTGCCGGCTTCAGCTCCCGCGAGCCCTGGGCATGGGATCGGGGTTCAAGCTGCTGGTGGCTGAAACCAGCGCCCAAGATCTGGGGGAACCCTCCAAGGCAGCCAGCTGGGGGAAACAGCAGTGCATGGTGGGACAGGTGTAGCGAAAATTCAAAGGAGCGTGTGAACGTTCCTTTCGCTACAAGGAGTGCTGTGTGGACAGGGTAAAGGGTTACAGTTTATAACGCTTTGCTTGCCCCGCAATAAGTCCGCTGTGTGTACATAGCCGCAGGCAAACCATCAAAATGCAGCAGTTCCTCTGCCCACACCTCCAAGAAGCTTTTCTGGGCACAACTGCTCTGGAGCTGGAGGTGGGATTTGCATCTCATGGTGCCATGCATGTGCTAGCTCTGACCGAGCTAGGTAGGATGCTGGAATTACGAGTGTAGGCTCACTGCCTATGATCTTGGACAGGGTCCTGCTTGGGGCGACTGAGTCTCTCTCTCAGGTCCTGCGAGGGGGTTATGCTCTGTTTTTAGCATCATACCTCAGTCAGAACTAGCTTGGGTCTGTCTCCTCGGACTGTGAATTGCATTTTCAGTTCCAGTGTGGACACACCCTCAATGCTAAAGGATGACAGATCTTTCCCTGTAATCCTCTGCTTTGGTGCCTACAGCAGGAGCCCATCTCATTCCTGCTGAGTTCTCTGTCATTAGGGATCACCTGGCCCCTCCTCAGCTGATACTTGGACAGGCTGGTCCCAGCCCCCTGATCCGTCAAAGGGCAGAGTGCTGGGTTCCGATAGACCTTTCTCCTGACATCCTGTCCCAACGCAGTGGGATTTCTTTGTCCCCTTTTGTGAGTGCCTGGTCCACCTAAGCCAAGCGGTGTGTGATCTCATTCCTAATATAGAAGCTGGTCCCATTTTAGATCAGGTTCTGCATGTTAACTTACTTTTCAGTCCTAACCCTCAGAGTGCATATTACCTGTCTTCACCTTGATCACTGCTGTGTGGAACAAATGGATCAATTTGTCCTGCTCTTCTGTTTCCCTTCCTGACTGCGTCTGCTGCTCTTCCAATGGTTCCACAAGAGTCTCTGTATTAGGAGCTCCGACTCCTCGAGAACTGTGCAAGTTTAACACTGATTGCATGGACAGGGTCTATTTTGCTGCTTAATTCCTGCACTGTAGCATTTTGCTAAGGACAGTTGTGGGCGCACTGAATCACATACTCACCCCAGCCAGCATGGCTGCTGTTTATGCCATTTGCCACCATTCAAAATGATCAGACGGGAGGAATGCCTTCCCAACAGCACTGGGTCTACGGGCAATGATGTTGCACAAGACCGTAGAATATGGTGTATGGATAGAAAAACAAAGTGGAGGTCTAGGGCAGATGCCGTCCTTCTTTATTTTGTGTATTCTAGAGCACCAAGCCTGTTGTCATCACGGGAATCAAATATGAGTGCAGGATCCAGGAGATTCTATGTCCGTACCCCGGGAACCTAGATCGCAGCAAGGAGCGGTTCAATTACAGATTGAGCCGCTGCAGAATGACTGTGGAGTGTGCCTTCGGCAGTTTAAAAGGGCGCTGGCGATGTTTGTATGGGAGGCTGGACTTGGTGGAGGACAACATCCCTGCTGTGATTGCGTCGTGCTGTGTCCTTCATAACATTTGTGAAAGTAGGGGAGAAAAGTTTTCCCCGGGGTGGGCTATGGAGGCACAGCGCCTCGAGGAAGCATACGAACAGCCAGCCACGAGGAGTATTAGGGGGGCCAAAGGAGAAGCTGCTGGCATAAGGGAGGCACTCAGGGACCATTTCAATGATGCCCTCCCCTAGTTAACTTCCAGGACGCATCAGGTGAACCTTATGAGATTTTCAATGTGTACGAATAAAGGCACTCTTCAAATTATTTGTCACTGTTTTTATTAAAACCTAAAGGGGGGGTTACAGGTGGGTGTAGCTGCGGGTCTCTAAAAAGTAGCTCTGGGGGGGGACTGGATGTTGCAGTGTACCAGGGGGGCGGGTGGCCTTCAAAGAAATTCTTTGTGGGACTACGGGGTGTGGGAGGCAGACATGGCTGAACTGTATGGAGTGGAGCCCGTACATTAATCGCCTGGGTCTGTAAAGCAATCATGCTCTTGAGCAGTTCTGTTTGCTCCTTCATCACGCTTATCAGTTCGTCCCTGTGTTTCTGCCTCCTCTGTTGGGATTCCTCTCTCCAGGCTCGATTCTCCCTCGCGGATTCCTGTGCTGTTTTCAGCAGGTCCTGAAACATATCCTCCCTGTTTCTTCGAGCACGCCGCCGAATGTTTCTCATGCGGTCAGCTGGGGTAGACACCGGCCTTGTGAAGGTCGAATCTAAAAAAAAAATAATAATAATAAAGCTGTTGTTAACACAGAGCCTAGATAACCAATATAACCTTCCAGTAGCACATTCCACTGGAAGGTGCAGGGCAGTCAACATCCTATGCTTCGCTGAAGCGGACAAGGTACGTCCTAATAGAAGGCTTACTGGGGGCTAACATTCTCTACAGGGCACACAGATGGAACCCGATATCTCTCTCCTCAGAGTGCCCCTGTCAGCTAGAATACATATCCTACATGCCACTGGTTGCAAGCCAGGACCGTATGCTGCTGCACTGTGTGCTGCCATGGTTCCCAGGGCTGTGCTTTGCAGCTGGCGAGGCAGAGTATCCGTCTTTGGGAGCGGAGACTCATACGCTCTCCCATCTAACCTGAGTAGTAGGCTCTGGAGGTACATCGAGGAAACCTTTACTGATCTAAATACAGATGATTTTTTGACAATCACTGCTTGTGTTGATGCACTTCTAATGAATGCAGAGTAAAGAGCGTGCACAGCGGGGACTGAGACAGCAAGCACCCCCACCCCGGACAATGATATTTTAGCAGGAGCCATAGCTGCATGAAAGAGAACCTTACCAGAACCGCCCTCTCCCGCCTCAGAGGACACGCTGCAATTCATGTCTTGGGTGGACGTCTCAGCGGGGGTGCAGAAGAGCTCCTGGCTACACGCTGTTGTGCTTTCCTCCAGGTCATCCTCCATCTCCTCCTCCTCATCGATCACGTCCTCATCCTGCTCGGGTCTGGCATTCACTGGATGAGAGGGGGCCGATGTGTCCACGGGACTCTTTTGGAATGCTGGGACACTTCCGGAGGCCAGTCATTGCGCAGTAAGCATACACACGAGTGGAAAGGCGCAACAGCTGTTCCGCATTAACTGCTACCACCCTCGTCGAGGTGGTTTTTGTATTGCGCTACAACAAGGCAGTTAACGCGCAACAGCCCCATTGCACGTGTGTACGCTGTTGTTGGTATTGCGCGGTAATGATTGTTAATGCGCGATAAAATGATCGTGTGTACAAGGCCAGAGTAAGACCTGCGAGGTGCATGACAACATGTATGTATTCCTTTCTGTTCAGAGCCCTGCTTGACGCAGAGCTCACAGAGCATGGAGCGGCTGTGTGAGCAAAGCACCGCGCGTCTTTGGAACACCAGACTGGCTTGTTTTGGATGAATTTTGAGGCCATTTGAAAATCCTCTGTGGTGAGGAAGGACTTTACTACAACCTCTCTCAATGAGACTGTTACAAGTGCTCACAGCAGCAATCACACAGGGCGTTTAAACAAGATCTGAACCTGTGTTCACAATAGCTGAGGTTGTTAGCAGTGAAAGGGCTCTACAAAGCCAAAGGAACCGTCCCTGTTGATGCTTGTTGGTTACTGACTGCGATTTCTTCAGCTTGGACAATAGAAGAGGTGCAGTCATTTCCATTCCCTTTCATCTTTGAATTTCACTCTGTAGTTCTTTGGCATTAGCCTGACCCTTGGGCTGCATCGGGAGGTGGAAACTGAACAAATGCAAATATTACCCATGTGGTCTTGCTGTTAAACAGTTACATTACAAGGGTGCCTGGAGGTCAAACAGCTCATGGCCCCATTCTGGAAGGTACAAACATACAGCTCCTGGAGAGCTTGCAGTCTAAAAGACAAGATATAAAAGGTGGATGAAATAAACACACAGACAGAGTCGGGGATGGAGACAGTTCTTAGGCAATAATAGCAATTTACCAACTGCCCAGTTGATTTCAGATGGCAGTTTTCTGTATGCCTTATAGCAGAGGTGAGTTTTAAAGGATAAAATGGTGGTGTTATGGATTTTGACTGGTAGCCTTCCCCATGTGTAAGGGGTGGTCTGGGATAAAGCCCAAATGTGAGAGATGGGAAGAAGTGGGCATTCAAAGCAGGGAGCTTTGGTGGAGCATGTGTGTATCTAATCTAAATCTGTGTGTACACACACTCTATACCAGTGGTCCCCAAACTGGGGAGGGGGACATGGAGGAACATCTGGGAGGCATGGGAGGGCCTGTACCAGCTCTACAGGGAATGGGGAAGGGAGCACTACCCAACCCTACTCTTCCCCATGCTCCACTCTGGCCTCTGATCCACTTTCTGTCACTCAGTCCAGCCCAAGCTCCACCCCTTACTGAGTGGTGGGGCAGGGAAGGGGTGCACAGAAACTTCCTAGTACAGGTAAGTGAGGGACGCGAGAAGAGAAGTCTGGGCATTACTGCCCTATATATACAGGCACATGCACAAACAAACGCACCCGTTCTTGTTTGCTTCTTGGGCAGCATCACCTTAAAATCTCCTTGTTTAAGAGGTCAGGACTGGGGAGGGCTCCAAGTAACAAGTGAAAGCAAGTCCCTTGCCGAACCCTTCGGGGATTGAGCACTGAGATTGATTCTGGAGCAGCGGAGCTGTCTTGTAATTTTAAGTGATAATTTTATTTTTGAAATAACATTAGGATGCTTACGAGCTGCAGAGGGTTTTGTGAAGGCAGCTGCTGCCATGGTAAATTTGTAGTTATTTGCTCTTCTGCTAGGCACTTTCAACTTCCATTTTCTGCAGCAGGGCTATCATTTGGAAAAGGCTCGACTAAATTTTCAATTTCTTCTTGAATGATGATCGCCATTTGATTTGATTTGATTTTCCATTTTTCTAATACGGCTGCTGTTCAGTCTGGCAGGGAGTGTGAGCTGGAGCGGCATGTGTCTGGGTACACATGTGGTGCCTGAATCCTGTGCCGCCTCGGCCACCTGAGTGTTTGTAAACAGACTGTGCTCGAGGGGCGTGTGTAATGAGATGGGGGAGACTGATCCTGGCAGGATGTGTAGTCGGAGGGCATGACAGGAAATCAGGGCAGCTAGATTCTTTCTCTGGAGCCTTGGGCAAGGGCCTTGACCTCTCTGTGATTCCATCTATAAAAGGGGAATGATGCCCACCTGTCTCACTGGCTTGGATTGTGAGGCTGAATTTAGATGAGTTTGCAAAGCGTTTTGGTCCAGAGCCTCAAAGGTATCTAGGTGCCTAAATCCCATCGATTTCAATGGGAGATGGGTGTCTAAGTGCCGGCTTGGAGGATTTGGGCCTTTGAGATCTTTGGATGGAGAGCAACTAAAGCTGGGCAAAGTGTTATTTGCTGTGTCAAATCATTCATTCTGCGGGCTTTACACCATTAACTGCTGCTGTGCCAAGGGCAGGATACTGGCCCAGCTGAGCCATTGATCCAGCTGGTCTGACAAGGCCTGTGTTGCTGTTCTAGATTGCATGGATAGACGGTAGTACAGTGGGTAACATCTAGGTGATATGAAGAGTGCTCTGACTTATTTACTGCACTTTCCCTCCTCTGGGAGAGGAAGTAGCAGACAGTGGCTGAGCTCTGCTGACATTTACTGCAGTGAGAGTTATTCCAGCTCCCCTCATGAGGAGGATAAATGCCATGAGAGGGACGTTTGTGTACCCAGGTGAGTAATGATGACAAGGCAGGTAAGGTATGATGAGTCTAGGGAACAACAAACCTGGGACTTGGAGTTTAAAATCACAGCAGAGCCCAGCTTTCTGCAGCCCGTCTACATTAACTTAATGACAGAATTGCTACTCACACCCAAGTTCTCTACATTACATTACAGTGCTCAAGGCTCTGTGCAGCCAGTGCTAAACCCAAGATCTCTGAAGGGCTTCTCTCAGTCCAGGCTTCCCTTGTGATTGGGAGGGTCTGGTGATCAGACCAGGCCAGAACGACTTATCAGCGTCATTTTCGTGAACATCCTTTTTTAGGATACAGACTCCAACAGAGTTCAGGCTCATTCCCATCATGGCAGCCCTGGTCTGCTGTCTGCTCCAGAGAGCATTCACCTATTCTGTTCTGTTCATTTCTTGGGTTTCCTTCGAGACCTCTTCCACACAGTTCCCCAGAAACTCAGTTTGACTCCAGTCTCATCAGTCAGGTTCCTTTATCTGGCATACAGCAAAGCTAGGCTGAATCGATCGGACTCGGATGCAGGAGACAGATGCCAAATTACAGAGAAAAACTCTTTCTATCTCTACGTTTACACAAGAGGTTGTGTTACTGTACGTTACATCACACACTGCATGACTGGCTTGGTTACATGTTGCGGATCAATCCCTGTACAACAGGGGTGTCCAACCTTTTTGGGTGAGGGGCCACATTTCAATTCTTTTCTCACGCGGGGGGTGCGTGGTGAGTAAATTTGGGAGAGATAAGGGAGGGGAGAGCATGGGGAACATAAGCAGGGCAGGGGTCTAAGGCAGAGCATGGGAAACAGGCACAGGCCATAGCAGGGATGGAAGGAAGGACAGGAATGGAGTGGTAGAGGAGCCTGGCAAGGCAGAAGGACAGTAGGAAGGGGCGGGGTGTCGAGGGTGGGGCAGGAGGGCAGAGGAGCAGTGTGGCTGGGTGGCGGGACCCACTGCTTCCTCTCCCCTCAACCACACTGGTTCCCAATCCCCCCCGCCCTGCACTGGATCAGCTTCCTGAACCCTTCCCCCTACACTGGCTCCCCAGCCCTGGCTGCACCCTGCCCTGATACTGGCCTCACGCTGCATCCCCCCGGCCCAATCCCAGCCCCGCATCATCCCCCTGGAACTTTCTCCCAGCCCCGTGCCACCCCCATCCCAGCCCCGTGCTGCCCTCCCTCCTCAGCCCTGATCCAGCCCCCCCCCCGGACCCTTTCCCAGTCCCATTCCATCTTTGTGCCACCTCTATCCCTTCCCCATACTGCCCCCCCCCCCTCAGCCCTGATCCCAGCCCCCCACCACCTCCCCGGACCCTTTTCCAGTCCCATTCCAGCCTCGTGCCACCTCCATCCCATTCCCATGCTGCCCCCCCTTCCTCAGCCCTGTGCCATCCTTGTACTACCACCATCCCATCCCTGCAGCATCCCCTCCCCGCTCTGCACTACCCCCTAGCCTGATACTGGCTTTGTGCTTGTCACAGGATGGCATATATTACATTGGTAGATAAGCAGGTGAATGATGGCATCACTTGTGTAAATATGTGGACAGAGTTGGCAACGGGGCCTTGCCACAGGGATAAATATCTGGCTTAATGTTTCTGTTGTATGGTGTGTAGTTACTCGAGAGTATTTGCTTAAGGTTGGGGAGCTGTCCGTAAGCAAGGAGTGGCCTACCTCCCAAGGCTTGAGAGAGTGAGGGATCATCTTGCAGGATAGGTTGTAGATCCTTGATGATGTGTTGGAGAGGTCTGACTTGGGGGCTGTAGATGATGACCAGTGTATACGTATATTTACGACTAACATTCTGTATTTTTCATTTCATTCATCTGACAAAGCGGGATTGTGCCCATGAAAGCTCCTAAGATAAATAAATGTGTTAGGCTTTAAAAGTGCCACAGACCTCCTTGATTGTTTTGCTGAAATAGACTAACACGGCCACCTGTTTGAAACCGGTCACCATCCACCATCAATGAAATCACAAGAGACGTGAGGTGAAAACCAGCTGGGAAGATACAGACAATGCAGTGGGATTATGTGAAAGGGTAGGTGAGAGAATTGGAAAAGAGTATCCAAACTGTCCACTCTCATTAACTGCAATTGAGCATCATTTTGTACTATGCAAATCCCCATGTGAGTTTTATCTAACCTGTTTTTGAATGCTGCTAGCTGGTGACTCAGCTGTCTCACCTAGGCAATGTAGTCAGTGTCACTGTTAGGAAATGGTCTTTTTCCTCGTGTTTAGTCTGTATTTCTTGTTCTGATTGTTTTGCCTCTCTCAAGAGATAATAAAAGGGCCTTCTCTTCCCTATTAACCTGACAATAGTTGTTTCATATCTCCGTACATCCGACACACACGGTTCTCTTTGTGAATGGGGAGGCAGCATGATTTTATGGTTACAACGCAGACCTAGAGATCCAGGGAGTGGTATTCTAACCTCATCTCTGCCAGCTAGTGCTGAGTGACCTTGGGCTACTCATTTCTCTCTCTGTGCCTCCGTTTCCCCATCCCCAAAATAGGGATGTCATTTAGCCTCCTAGTGCTTTGAGATCCTCTAATGAAAAGTGCTGAATAAATGCCAAGCATTGTCCTCCATCTCCACTGTCATTTTAGTTGCATGGTTTTTATCCACTTTGTGGCCAGCTGGACAAGATGAGGCTATCTGTCTCTTAATGCTTGGAAGAAAAGTAATGTACCATTTGGCTAAATTGATTTTTTTTTCCCCCTCAAACTGCTCTTATCTTTGCTATTCTGCATGCAGGCAGCATCGTTTTGGTAACCAAGGTATTTGCATAATATGTATTTAGTGGTAATTGTTCCAGTCCAGAAAAAGTACACATTAGCACACAGTATTCTGATGGCTCATGCTGTCTTTGATGCAGGGGCAAGGATAGGAGGGGGTGTACAAAAGAGGCATAATCTAATCCCTCTCTGAACCACAGCCCTGCTGCTGGTAGGATCCCTCCCCTTTCCTAGTGGCATTCAATAGCAGTAAGCTCTGGGGAGCTATTCGCCCTGTGCCAGCACCTGATGCTTCCATTCAGAACACGCACGTAATGCTATTCATACAGTTTGAGAGAGCAACAAAGCAGGAGGGTCTGAGATTTTTTTCCAGGTTGGCCCGATGACATGGGCATGGGCTGGGACTCGAAATCTGGATTCTAACCCCAGCTCTGCCACTGACCTGGGCAAGTCAGTTCCCTTCTCTATGCCTCAGTTGCCCTTCCCCATCATCTATTAAGAATCCAAACTGTGTGGGGCAGAGCTGTCTTACTGTACATTTGGCCAGTTGCCTCCCATCCAGCATCTGGGCTCTCTGTGCATGCAGGTGTTGGGCTGCTATTGGTGAGATGAAAATCTTTATGTGCAATGTGTGGTGCCTGGATATTGGCTGCACTGCAGAGATCTAGTATAATACGCACCCATGGGTAGCCCCACCCTGGGGATAATTTCACTGACAAAGTGCTGAGAAAAGCTGTTCCGTGTGGGCTGTCAGTAGAACTAGGGGATTGGGTTTTGAGGGGTTTGTTCTTTCTAGCAAATAGTAAATTTGCCCCCAAATGCTTTTTTGGGGGGCAAAAAAAATGTTTGCAAATTTGAGTTGAATTCAGCAACTAGTTTCAGCCAAAACAAAGAAGGGAAATGCTGTGGAAATGTCAGAACGGTTCATTTGACCCAAATGAATTTTTTTTCCGTTTTTTGTTTGGGCGAGAAAAATGCAAGTTTTGTTTTTCTGGGTTTATCAGATCAGCCGATGAGACGAAAAATCAATTTGTCACTGAGTTGGCAGCTATGAGCAGAAACAAAAGGGAGGAGGAAGAGCAGCTTCTTCTCACTGGTCTGTGAGCTGCTCATGGGGTTCATGCTAATTAACTTTCAAGATGCTGAGTCTATTTTGGTTTTAAATCATTCCAGTTTCTCACAATTGCCCGGCCCAGACAAGCTCTCAGACTCAATGTACCAAGGGATCCTCAGGGCTCAGTAATCTGTCACGAAAGAAACAAAGCACAGCCCAACCTTGGGATGTGACTTGGGCCTTGTCTACAATAGGAAGTTTTGTCAACAAAAGTCAGATTTTGTCGACAAAACAGGCCTAGCGTATACACGACACTCCGCTCTTTGCTGACAAAATCGAACTACCTAAATGAGCGGCATAGGGCTTCTGTTGGCAAGGTTAAGGCAGCAGAGTGTCAGTGTGGACACTCTGCCCCTTAGGGCAGTGGGGAGTTGTCATACTTGTCAGTTTCACTGGTCTAACAAAGCAGAAAGTAAAGGGGTCCGTGGGGTTCAGCTGAGCTTCAGCTGCTGAGGCTGCTCCTGATCCCCGGTGGCTGGGGGACTTCAGCCTCAGGAGCTCATCCGTCCCATGCAGCAGCCCTCCCGCTGCCAAACTGGGAGCCCTGACAGCAGGGGAGGCAGCCATCAGGGCTCCCAGGGCCCCAGTGGCAGGGGAGGCAGCTGCCAGGGCTCCCAGTTTGGCAGCGGGAAGGTTGCTGCATGGGACGGATGAGCTCCTGAGGCTGAAGTTCCCCTGCTACCCGGATCCCAGAGCCCTGTGGCTGAAGCTGCGCTCCCACCGGGACGGGAAGGCCCGAACGACTGCAGCAGCACTGATGCAGAGGACCCTGGGAAGGCCAAGCCACAGTGCCTGGGTTCTCTGCAAGGGTGGGGAGTGAGATTGCACTCCCAGCTCCCCCTCACTGCCTCTTTTGTTGATGGAAGTGGTCCTAGTGAGGACACACTCCGACAGAAAGATGGCGGTGTGGACACCAGCTATAATTAGAGCGGTGGCTGTCCGCCAGCAGAACTCTCTAGTGTAGCCATAGCCGTAGGTGCATGGGATAAAAACCTGGTACAGAAAACCCAAATTCCCTTTTAGTTGCCCCTTGTTTATCCTCAGAGCCAGCAGTCTGTGAATTGGACCGCAGCACTCTGAGTGGCCTTCCCAAGGCAGCATGAAACCTCCTGTGGTTTGGAAGTGCTCCCTCCATGCAGACACCCTCCAATGGCGTTGGTCTCTCTCATGAGATGACTTTGGCCTGGTCTTCAGTAGCACTTATGCCGGCAGGACCGTTGTCACTCAGAGGTGTGAAATCCACCTCCCCACCCCCAGTGACTTTAGTCTTTGCCAGCAAAAGCACTTGTGTAGCTGCGTTATGTCGAGGGAAGAGAGCTCTCCCACGGACATAGTCAGATCATCTAAACAAGCGGTGCTAGCTTTGTCAGTGGGAGAGGATCTCTCTCACTCTCCGTACAAGAACTTGTGCTCAGAGGTTTGCTTTTTTCCCCACACTCCTGATGACAAAAGTTTTCCCAGCTTGGTCTAGTGTAGACATGGTCAAAGTCCTGCAAATTTGGATCCAATTTATTATCTGCTCTTGGCTACTACATTGCAGACTCCACTCCTATCTCTGTGTTGATTGCATCTCCCCAGATATATTACCTCCTGTTTTATTGGTGTTCAATCTCATCTCGTTCCTCTCTCTACATTTTGTCAAATTGTTCTGCAACTGTGGACCCTTCTATGGCCTGGCTTTCCTCCCCCTCTCCATTACTTTGAGATGCTCTTCAGTTAATCCGCATGAAGTTTGCATTCTTTCAGGTCCCTAATAAATTATGGGCGAGGAGGTAAGATCCCAAAGCTGATGCCTGTGGGAACCACTTAATGCTTCTTCCTGTTTGGAGGCTGCGCTGCTAACAATTACTCACTGCCTGCATCTTGTCAGTCATCCTTCTTACACCGTCTGCTTTTTTCTTCAGATGGAGTCCTTGCAGCTCTTTTAAGGTTTGTGTGTATGTCGCCATGCCTCCATGGGTCACAGCTGAGAATACCAGATTCAGGACAAACTGCTGAGAAATAGGACAGACTCATTCCAAACTGGTGGTTACTCTATCCTTAGATTATACCAAGCCAGTAATCAAAGTAAATTTGTTTTACCAGCCCAGTTAACAGGAAATTGAGGCACAGTCTCCTTATCTCACCACCCAGACACTGAACTCTGATGACTGGTTATTGAAAACCAATTTCATCATGTCACATCCTTCTAATCTCAAGACATCAGCCACTTTGCCAGGTCAGCATATAACTCAGATCTTACCCACTAATCACACAGCTGCCAATTCCCTAGTAACTAAAATCAAAAGGCTTATGAATAAGAGAAAAGAAGAGGGTTGCTAATGGTTAACAGATTGTGTACAATAAGTGCAAAGTCCTTACCAGGTTTGTAGCAGGGAAGGCATGGTATGCTAGCTTGCAAAAGTGGCTCTGGTATCTTCCAAAAGATTTGAAGGTCCTCAGTCCATAATTCAATACATCTTTTAGTTGTAAATCCACAGTCCAGAGAATCAGGACAGGAAAGAGTTTGTGGAAAGTTACTGGCCCAAGATGGAGTCCAGGGGCATGTGAGCATATCACATGCCCTTAACGTGTTTTGCTGACCGATACTCATGTTGAGGAAGACTTGCTCAGCGAAGTGTCCCTAATATGCCATTAAGATTGAATAGTCCATTTGCATTGGACAGGTGAGACCGAATGTAAAGTGCCTTGTGAGTGTTACCCCAAAACCAAGCACATTTGAGATATAGAAACATTGACAATATTCGTCGCTTCAGACACAGTGAGGATGCGTGGATTGAAATCATAACTTTTCCATTGACACTTGACATGACACACGAGTTGCGATTGTGTAACAGTGGTAGCAATAATGGAGCCAGTGGTCACTTTCAGTTAGACAGCACCACAAAGATCCCATAAGCTGATGCCTGAGGGAACCACTTATGCTTCTTCCCATTTGGAGGCTGCACTGCTAACAATTGCTCGCTGCCTGCATCTTGTCAGTCACCCGTCTGGTATTTTTCTTCTGATGGAGGCTTTGCAGCTCCTCTAAGGTTTCCATGTGGTGGTTCTGTCTGCATAGATAGTAACAGTGTTAACACCACAGCGAACTGTCAGCATGCGGCTCATCATGGTCACTTGGCTATCATGGGAACACAGCAATGTAGGAAAAGCCCATACTGATTTCAATGGAAGTTAGGTGCCCTCAGCACCTTTGAGGATCTGAGACAAATCTCTTTGGGGAGGAGGCTTTTTCTTGCTATGTGTTTGCATGGGATCCTGCAGGGTGGGGTCCTAAACTCAGCTGGGTTCTCAGGAAGTCTGTACCACACACTAAGCTGGGTCTGTGGTACCTAAGCTTATGGACTTGGTGTTTCCAAGCCTCTGCTTGAGCATCCACGCAGCATTGTGTGGATTGTTAGACCAGGGTGTCTCAGCTGTGCTAACATCTGTATTGCAGTATGCAGATCATCTGACTTGGGTCTGTGACTTGACTTGCATCCGCACTGCAAAAATGACATGGCTCAGATCTGAATCTCAGTGGGACTCAGGCTCTGACCCCCGCTTCTCCCCCTCAGGATGTTGGGTGTCGAGTGCTTGCTGCCCCGAGTCAGACTGATTTTGTGTGGACAAAATGGGCACTTAGTCCCAAGCTTGAATCACAGTCCCCACTTAGTGTGCAAAGTAGACATACCATAGTGTTCAAACCCTGTCATTATGCTAACAAATGAGATCACTGACAGAAATGTTGGGGGAACCAGAGAATTTTAAGAGACTGTTGAAAAATAGCAAAGGAAGCAACTTCTGAATTTGGGAGTATTATAGGAAATCTGAGTCTTAGAATCTAATCAAGGAACAGATGTGCCATGTGACAGCTGTCCAGTCACATCAGCTGTGAATTTCAAATCTCAAATATTCACAACTTAATTTCTTGTAAACAAACTCTAGGTAGAGAAATATTTGTAGAACTTATTTAATGAGTGATTCCAAATCACGTGTTTGCTAAAATCACAACCAGCTGGTGGGTAGTTTTGGAAGAAGGCAGAATTCATCCGATAAATTGTTCCCTTCAAACTGCTCACTCAGATCTAGTTAGCACTGTACACACTTCACAATAATGAGTCTAGAGTGTCCCTGTGTTTGGTGTCTTTTCTCCTAGTCCACGTCTTTTGGCTTCTGCCATGGAGCCTCTGAATGATGCAAGTCACCATTGGCTCTTCCTGTTCAGCCCCTTGTGTGGGGTGGTTTGATCTGATCTGAGCAGAGGTGGCTTTTGGGGTAGGTGAAGCAGCTGCACACTTAGGGCCCCCGAGCAGTAAGGGGCCCTGTCGCCTGCTTCGCCTACCCCAAAAGTTGCATCTGCCTCAGTTGGCAACAGGAGGAGTAGTTGGCTCAGGGGCTGGGGCCGCATGGGAGAGAGCTGGGGCCAGAGAGGGGTGGCGAGGGGGAGCTGGGCCACAGAAGGGGGCCCTTGTGGGCCTATAGGGGGCTCCCACAGGCCTATAGGGGCCCCTGCAATGGGCATTTGCCTAGAGCCCCCAATAGCCAAAGGCTGCCTCTGGCTCCGAGTCGGGGTAACCCTATAGGCTTTGGGTCCCCTGACATAAGAGACTCCATGTTACCCTCAGCACATACTAGTAAAGGGGGAAGTTTCCAACAGCACCAAGACATTTAGGAGCACAGCTTCTAATCACTGTCAATGGGACTCATGCTCCAAAGTTCCTTAGGCACTTCTGGAGATCTCCACGGCTTCTGAGCCTCCGTTCTTGCTTGAGGCTCCTACAATACTTGTTGCTTGTAGAGTGCTTTCTCTAGGCATTGTGCTGTGTGTAAGGTAAGTAAACCCCATGGATAGTTAAGCTTCAGTATTCCAAGGGCCACACACTAAATCTGGGATTAGAAATAGGAGTGCCTTGTGCAGCAGCCTAAATACACTCCACTCTGCACCGATAGGGTTTGTCAGACTAACCAGAGACCATTCAAGCCTAATCCATGACTATGACATTGCACATAGATGGGCATGGAGCCATAAGTATGTGGGTTCTGAGGGCAAATCTGCTCCTGCTTACTCCACTGGGGGAGTTTGTCCCAGAATTAGCAGATACAGCAGGTCAAAGGTTTCTTCTTCTTCCTCCTTTTGAATCATGCTGAGGATAATTAGTTTTCTGGGAGGAGCTACCACAGAATGCCAGTGACTTAGAAGCGTCCTGTTCTCTCCTAAGTTACAATCTCCCCACATTCTCCTCCTGATGAAAGAATTAGCATGTCTTTAGCTTATTTTCTGCCACTCCATCACATCAACTCTGCCATGAGCCAGCAAGCCAAAGCAGCCATGCAACTGACAGGATACATTCCATTGTGTTAGGAATAGACACAGATCCATAGGCAGGGAACTTACTCTGTCTTGGTTTGGAAAGGTTGTCTACTCATCCTGCTGCTGTATTGTCAAAAGACTCCTCTTCCTTGTCTGAGTTGCCCCTTCTCATGCTTGAGGGAGCCAGCTCCTATTACAAATGAAGGTGGTCATGACCTCATCACCACCAGCCAGGGCTAGATATGAACCTGGGACCTGTTTATGACTGATGTAGCAAGCCTGTGCCCAGCACAATCAATCCTCTGACCCACCAGCCTCCTAGAAGGGTGACCTCTGCCCTCCCTGTCATCAGCTGCAGGTGATAGAGCAGGGAGGCAGAGCTGGAGGGACAAGATCTGTATTGAGCTTGCCTTGCTGAGCCCCTGGTGCCACATTGAATTGGATCTCTCCTGAACCTCACCCTCCTTGTCATGGGATTCACGCTCCCCGCTGGATGGACACCTCCTAGTGATGTTACTAGGGAATTAGTCTCAAGTGTTCCACCCGTCCGTAGCCCATGCTTCATCACTTCCTCAGCTATTCGGCTGCCTCCAGCTGAGCACTTTAGTCCATGCACCCCCCCATCCCCTCCCCCACCGCTGAGGGAAAGTCTTGCTTCCTAACCTTGCCACTCTTCAGCTCCTCAATGGCCCATGAGTCCAGTGCCACCCCTGGCACTCTGGAGGAGCAGGGAGGGACCCAGGCCCACCCACTTCTCCAAGCCCCATCCTAGGGACCCTACATGTTGCAGCTTCAGCACTGATGCTGCTGCCTCACTCCTCCAGTCCTCAGTCCTTGAATTCCCTGGGCTGCTTTCCCCACAGCCCCAGTCTCATGCGGACCCTCACCTCAGGGCCATTCCTCTGTGGTCTGTCCATCAGCATACCTCTTCAGCCTTCCGCAGCCATCTGTTCCACTCCAGCCCCTCATCTGAGGCACACCTCTTTGGAACCTCTGCTGCTGTCCATGCCTGCCAAATGCCCAGCTCTGAACAGCTCCCAATGAGCTCTCCAGGGTCCTGACTCCCTCAGTCAGCCAGCCAGCTAGGGGGAGAGAGAGAGAGAACATTCCTCTCTGAGCTCCCCAGGCTAACTGACTCCTAGTCCCTGCAACTTTCCTTATATACAGGGAACCTGGTCCCTGATTGGCCCTCAGGTACCCTCAGCACATTGGCTGCTGCTTTCGGGCCCCTTTTAACCCTTTCAGGGCCAGTGCGGGACAACTGATCCATCACACTCCTCCAGTGGCATTCATCAGACTACACACCCCACCTTTGTTGGGGGTGGAACTTGAAACCCAATGTGCCTTTTCTGGCAAGCAGTTGCTGTCTCTTTGTTTATGTATCTTAGGAAATGGGGCTGATTTTCAAAGGGAAGGAGGCTAGTCAGCTGTTGCTTCCCGCGGACTTCAGACACCCGCAGTGGTTCTTCAGGACTCATTGCTAACTGTGGTTTAGAGAGTAGACGCACTGCTGGGCAGGATTTAATCACTCCTCTCTCTTGATAGAAAGGATCTGCTTGGCAGCCAGAAGGTGCTAAGAATGCATCTAGCCCAGCACAGGATTTTCAGTTTATTGTGGATTGGAGGCAGGATTATAATCCGATTTAGGATATGAAATATCGGAGGAACAGTTCTGCTTCCTTTGACTTTCAGGGTGGAGAGGGGGAGGGCAACGCTCTCCTGCCATGTGTTGGAGCATTGATCTGGGAAAGGGACTGACAATCATGAATGGCTCTTTGCAGTCAGTTCCGGAGGGGTTCCTGATGAATGGTCTTGATATTCCTTGCTGAACTAGAAGTGGTGCTGTGATGTGACAATCCTGGAGCTAATTGCTGGGACTGGCTGAAATGCAGTCTGTGTCCATCTGGTCTTTTTTAGCACTGTAGGTGCCTGGGGAGCCCATTGTACTTAGAACTGGGCATTGTAACTAGATCAAATATGTCTACATGTGTTGCATTCCCACTTCTGACTGCAGTGTAGACAAACCCTAAAAGACAGTCCCTGCCCCAAACAGTTTACAGTCTAAACAGACAGACAAAGGGAATGTCAGCTCCATGTTATGGATTAGACAGGGGCACATGGATTAAGTGACTGGCCCAAGGTCATGCAGGGAGTCTGTGGCAGGGCAGGAATTGGACCAAGCTTTCCTGTGTGACACTCCAGTGCCTTTACCACAAAACCAACCTTCCTCTCATCCACCTCTGTGTGCTCTGGAAGGTATAAAGCTATCTGATATTTGCATGTGCATGAGAAAGAGAGAGAGAGGCTGAGTGAAATTAGTGGGCACAAAACTAGCCAGATGAACAGCTGTGAAGCTGGAAGGCCTCTGGTTGCGCACAGATCAAGAACAGTGCTGACCACAAAACTGTGAACTTGGAACGTGCTTCAGTCTGGAGGGGCTGCTGCAAGGGCTGAGCGAAGAGTTCAGCCTCCATGGCCCATTCTGACCTGGGTATCTCTGTCCTGGGGCAGCCAAAGAGTGCCATTTGGTGATTCTTTTTGTGATGCCCATTAGGAGTTGGACTGACGCCTTCGAGATCACCCATTAGCTGCCAAGAAGCAATAAAGACTTGCAGCCCCTTTCAGCCTGCACCAGTTTGAGCCCATGATCTAGAGGTGGAAGGTTGTTACCAACCCCATGAATACGCTATCCCCTGAGTGCCATGTGATTGTGAACACAGGAACTGCATCATGCATAAACTCCTCCCTCCTGCCCCCATGCAGAGGGCTGCCTGTGGCCTGTGTGCCGGTGGTTGTGAGAAATGCCGTGCCAGGAATGTTAAAAGAAGAGGTTTCCTTGGTCCTGCCTCAGTGTAGGAGACTAGACAGAGGACTTCTCGATGGCCCTTCCAGCCCTCAAATCATTCTCAACAAGTGAAGGAAATGGGGCATGTAGTTTTTTCTTAATAAATGACAGATCTACAGCAGTGTGGGGCAGAGGGATCAGGTGGGGCAAAGGGGCAGTGTCAGACCCATCCAGTGTGGAGCAGAAAGTCTGTGGGGATGGGAGGAGCAGAGCCAGCCTCTCCCAGGTGGGGCAGTCATAGGAATATGCTCTCTGGATAAGCCCAGAAAAGCAGGCCGGGTGAATGATCACATGAATTTTGTGTCAGACGAGGGCTGAGCAGCTTATGCCCCAGACCCCCTCGATAGCAGCTCTGAGCCAAACCCTGCTTATGCAGCTTTTAATCAACTTCTTGACAGATACCAGCCAGAGTTGCATAAATTTGCAAGACTGATGAGCTAACACCAGGGCATTTTACTTCTTGCGCGATACAAGTGCAACAGGCAGCATCTAGGAGCAGCCACTGCAATACTGTCAGACCTTGTGTCTCGGCGAGCCTCTCCATTCTCATCCACTTTAGTGGGGCCTGTGGAGAGAAGGGCTGGGGAGGTGTGTGTGGGGAGGTGTCTCTTTTTCTCCTTCCCCTTGCTCTCCAAAACCTGAACTTTCCTGTTGCTCTTACAGTGTAGGGGGTAGAAAGAGGATGGGTGTGTAAAGGTAAAGCACTACTTTTTCCTGGGCACCCCAGGACCACCTGGAAATGTAATACAACTGAAACTCTCCCTTCCCCCCTCCATGGGAAATACCATGCAGTGCTGGAGAAGCCTGGGGTCAAACAGGTATGGAACCCAGCAGGCAGAGGAGCAAGTGAGATAAGCAGTATGTGATGTGTGTTTCAGTGTGGCTCAATTAACATGTCATGGACAGCACAACCATGTGAGATATCCTAGCAAATGGACAGAGAGAGAGACAGACAGACACACATACCTATTGGAGGCTGGCTGGTGAAAGGAGTTTATAGTGCAATAGGTCTTGGCGTAAGAGATTCCTGGGTGCAGGGCTGTGATCCAGTGGAGGGGATACATTGGTGTCTCAGTGCTGGGTGTCACTG
>ML685808.1:1109719-1145501 GCA_007922175.1 Pelusios castaneus
TGTACAATGGGGCAAAGGCTGAGCCCCCTGGCACTGGGCAAGGGGTGCCCCCCTGCCCCCGTGGACCTGCCCTAGGTCCCCCTAAGCCCCTAGAAGTCAACCTAGGCATCCAGTGTGGACGCTGTAGCTCGACTTTGTAAGTTCCCCTTTAAGTTGACTTTAAATTTAAGTGTAGACGCACTAAGTTGACTTAGTTAAGTCGACTTAGTTAAAGTCGGCTTAAAATTACAAGTGTAGACATAGCCATAGAGAGCTTCTATCTTCAGGATTGGCAGTACAGCCCTCGATGTATAAAAGGGTAGGGGGGTGAGTACATGTAACGAAATAGTGACACATATACCTGTGAAATGTGTAATGGTGATTATGTAATGCTAGCTACCTTTCCTGCTTTCTACCCACTAACCCATTTCCCCACCATTCGCCCTAGCACTCCAAAGGCATGAGCAGTTTCAAACAGACATGGCTGGGTTTTTAAAACTTGGGGTGGGAGATAGCTTTCCTCCCTTCAGAACTGGCGCTGTTCAGTCCTGCACTAGGTAAGCATCTCGCAGATTTCCTTGCTGCTAACCTTGACAAGCCCTTAACGTTGAGAGATGCAGGGCTGGTTTCCCAGCTCATATAAATTAACAGGGACAGAACTATGCCTGTTTATACCAGCTCATAATCTGGCTAGAAGTGTGGAGACCTATTTTATACCATTTTAAAGAGGTTCTAAAGCATATTTGTTATAATTTTTCTTTCTTTCAGAGTCATTTGCAGCCACACGCCTGGTGGAAAGGGAGCTTGGCTTCCCAGGTTCAGGGATATGAATAACGGCACCCATAAACTGATGTGAAAACTCTCTCAAATAGTTTTCCTGTTAAATATGTCCCACATTCAGAATCAGCTTCTGGGGGGCATAAAGGTTTTATTATTGGTGCTCCGTCGGGCTGATCCAATGACTTTGCCCTTCGTCATATAGTCAGATTCCCCTGAGGCATTAAATAGATATAATACACCAGCAATGAAAGTGTCTTTACTGGATACTTCTGGAAGAAACAGAATATAATTAGCTTGGGAAGTGTTGGCTGTCACTCCTTTCTGTCTGTTTCTTGGTCCGGCCTAGTTAGAACAGGGCTTGTCTTTTGTTCTATGATTTCTCAGAGCCTAGCAAATAATACCCCTAACTTGACTGGGATCCCCCAGCAATTAGTAAACAGTTATTCTGTTTTGTCCTGACAGCACAGGAAGCATTTAGATTACAAAGAATTTTCATAAACTAAACCACCCTGCTCCAAACGTGGACGCTGCCAAGACATTATGGTCTTTAAAAACCAGGTTTAGGCTTTATCTGATGTCAGCTCAAGAACTTTACGGAGTCTCAAAGGCTCAAATTAGGTGCCATAAACCATAGGGGTGGAGCAAAGAATCTAATGTTACTTTTATCACCGCCCCTAAGTCTGTCAATACAATGGTCCCATCCAGAACAGCACAGTTCATTGTAGCTATGTGCCAGCTGGTTATGACCATTTCTGGGATTGTGGCTAAGCCGGAAAGGATTCAGAAGGACAGCTTGTCTTTGCAAGCTAGACCGCCTACTCCAGGTGCCTGATAACATTGAACACCTTTTGCTCCATGTCACTTGCCCACAGTCCCACCAGCAAGTGAGTGGGTGAGTGGAGCCAAGAATAAAACCTTGTGGCCTAATTTTTCCGAAGTGTAGAGCACCTGCAGCTCACATTGACTCAGTGATGTGGTGGGGGTTTGGGACCACTGCAAATCAGGCCCTAGATGTGTTAATTTGTAGTGCTAGTGCTCATCTCTGGATTAACTAGGCGAGTGCTAGAGGTTATTCCACATATCCACGTATACGCCTCTCCTTCCCATTGCACCCCTGCGCCACACAACTTTCTGCAAGAGGCTACCAAAATCCCTCTCTTTAGCAAATGGTCACTGCCAGCAGATGGTGAAGCCATCGCCTTTGGGATGAACACTGACTAACTCCCCATGGTGGTAGCCCTGCCTTCATGCACTATTTGTTTTGAGCCCAGCCCAGAGTCTAGAGACATCAGTGGCCTTTTCTGCATCCAGCCTGGATGGGCAATTGAGCTGGAGTCCAGGAAAGGCCCATCCCCAAGGCTGAGTCTGGCACTCCCTCCCATCATTCCAAAGATGAGTTGGCTCTGGAGGTGGGGTTACTTCCTGAGCCTATCACCCACTCCAGCAGAGGAGACCAAATTGTGATCTGTTGCGTGTGCCGGGAGAAGATGTCTGATGCTGGAAGGCTCTTTAATTTAGCAGCCAAAGACCTAACAAGATCCAATGACAGGAAGGCAGAGTCAGCAAAGTTCAAATGGGAAATCAGATACCAGGTTTTAACAGAGAGGTATCATTTACTAGCCACTGGACCATGTTCCTAAAGGCAATGGGCAATTCTTTATTATTTGGAATTGTGACATTGAGACCGGTTGTGTCTACTCCACCCATGTAGCTCAGCCACCACATGTGTAGACAAGTTCCAGAGGGGTAGCCGTGTTAGTCTAGTTCAGCAAAACAAACAAGGAGTCTTGTGGCACTTTTAAAGACTAACAAATTTATTTATCACATGAAAAGACTAATAAATGTATTTATCACATGAGCTTTCGTGGAAGATCCCACTTCGTCAGATGCTACATCTGACGAAGTAGGATTTTCTCCCACAAAAGCTCATGTGATAAATAAATTTGTTAGTCTTTAAAAAGTGCCATGGGACTCCTTGTTCACATGTGTAGAGGCAGCAATCACTAGAGGAATTTCTATGGCTTGCATTAAGCATGGGATCAGACTAGAGAACCATTTTGGTCCTCTCTGGCTTTAAAACCTACACAAGACCATCAGCCTAGCAAATTGCCACTCGTAAATCCGGACTAAAACAGCCGGGTTTTGGAAAAATCCAAACAGCAAGTTTGATTGAATTTTAAGGCAGTTATAAAAGGCTTTGCGGCACCAGGAGAGAAGGACTTGACTGCCACTTGTTAAAGAATTTAAACAGATTGCACCATCACAATAATAGATCGTAAATGATCTATAACTCTCATTCCTCTTATTTAACAACTCTCTGAACTTTATATGCAGTAATAAATTCCTGCTCTGCAAATCAGTGGGAACTAGTCAGGTAGTTAAAAATCCCCCTTGGAGTTCATTTCCCAGTTGACTCCCTTCTCATAAGTTTTCTGAGGAGAGGGGAGGGAGAAAGAGGCTGGAAGGGAGCCCAATCAGAGCTCAGTATTTTTCCTGACTGAAAAAGTCTGTATGGTAATATCCTTGAGGACCAGAAATCTTCCCACTCTGTCTACTCCAGGCAACGAGCTGAAGGCAGGTCATGCAATGGTGATACATTAATCCTTTGTTTCTTACAAAGAGAAGCCAGTCAAAATCAGAAGAGTTGGGTCTGAAAGAGATCGTCTGGCCACCTAGTGTGGCACTCCTGCGTCCATCCCCCTGCATCATGGCAGGAGTGATTCAGTGAGAGGAATTGCTGGGCTGTACCTGACTGATAATAGCTAGTCTCTGAGGCTATGTCTATACCGGCAATTTAAGTCGACTTAAATTAAGCGATGTCCACACTAGGCTTTCATTAAGTCGACTTAAGAAATTCCTTAGGTCGACTTTATAACTACCACTCATTAGGTCGACTTAAGCCTCCTTAGGTCGACCTAAGCCCAGTGCGGACGCATAAGTCCGCTTCGTTAAGTCGACCTAAGGGCAGTTAGGTCGACTTAACAAAGTGGACTAAGTCGGCTTAAAGTGTTGCCACTTGTTAAGTCGACTTTAATAATGTCGATTTTAAGTCGACAAAAGTTGACAGAACTTTTCTAGTGTAGACATAGCCTGAGAGTGGCCAGTACCAGCTGCGTCATAGAGAGGTGCAGGAAATGCTGTGTGGGCAACTAGGCCCGGATTCACTCAAACCTGTGCTTAGGTACCATTGACTTCAGTGGAATTAAGCAGATGTTTAATGCTTTGCTGAAACGAGGATTTAAAAAACAAGTTGCTCATGGTCGGGAGTTTCTTCTTAAATCGCAGAAGCTGAGGTTGGTTTGTGTCCTGAACTTGGAGGGTTTCTAGCCCTCTGTGACTGGGCTTTTTCTTCAATCCTAACTACTGTAACATTGGCTTTTCTTGTTAGCTGTAGGAACGTGCAATCCTAATCCGTATCCTCGATACGGATACCCTTCGTGCTGTTCCCAGACTGAGGTGTTGCTATTATTTTGCACCATTTGTGTGCCACGCTGCCTCATTTAATGGCAGGTTACTGTAGCCTGGGTGATAAAGGGGATCCACAGCCTCTCTTGGCAGCTTGTTCTGTTGCCAGAGTGATGAGGAAATGGGCCTCTGCTGCAGAACTATCACTACTGTTGGTGTCAGTGCTGCAAAGTGGGGAACCTGCGTCTCTGCCCTCCTAGATCGTCCCCGCACAGCTGTCGACACTGGATCATGAGGGGGACAGTCAGGAACCTAAGAATCAGATTAGAATCCCAGCTGTGAACCAAAGTTCAGCCCAACCCTTCCTCTTTCCGAGGCAGGTTCATTGAGGCTTGGGCAGCTGAGGTGGGAGTCTTCCAGGTCCTTAATAAGCTTCATTGATTCCCTGGGTCTTTCAGATGGTTATGGTCACATCTGAGAGAACCAGGAGCCCACTACCCACTAGGACCCCCCATCCTTCTGGAGCCCAAGCACCATCTACCCCAGGAGCTCCCTGCCTATCAGTATCTCATGAGCCCGCCCAGCTCTCCCTGGTTTCCAAGTAGTCAACCATCCAAACTACAACTGCCTAGTTTTGTGCAGCTCCATGTACTATTTCCACCACTGCTCAGGATAGGTAGTGTTTATGGCCATGTGAAAAATATATGTAAATTTGCCCACACAATAATTTGCATAGGAAGCCACTCATGGAACAGCACAAAACTTGGACAGTTATGCTCTTCATCCAGCAGTGGGACAGTTGGCCCCCAACATCACATAAAGTTGCTGGAAGGAAGCTTTTTTCAATGGCTCCAGCAGACTGTTGTGACAGCCAGGGACCAGCAGGGTGTATGGAAATCCCAGCCACACTCCCGCATCACATACTGAGTAGGGATCGGCAAAAGAGCTGTAACAAAGGTACTATACGCCAAAGAATTCCCCCTGGCGTCTAATTTAGGACCATGACCATAGATGGTGTGGCACAAAGCAGCCACAGGGCTGGGAAAACCTGAGCCTCAGAACATCTCTCCGTGTGCTCTTGCGCTTGGAGTTACTGACATAAAAAACTCCACCAAACTCATTAGTGTCCAGTTAACCATCAAGGTTTCCCACTTCTCAAGTCATGGTGCCCTCTCCTCTCTGTCCTTCAGAGGCAGCCTTTGCAGTGACAGGTCTCCCGGCTCAGCGGCTTCTACAACCAAACTTACTGAGTCAGTTCCACAAAAGCTGAGAAAAATGAATGTGCCAAGCAGGAACAGTGGTTCCTAATGCCCCTGCACAGCGCCCGTTGCATGTGCATGCATGTGAATGCCATTCAGCATTAAAGGGAGCTGCCTACATGCACGTTGCTAGGAGAGAGTTAGACCCAGGAGTCCTATCTTCTCCCTCTTGGCAAGTAAGTGAATTCTTCATCCCTGGGGAATGTTTCATGGCGAGGGTGGAGTAACCTCCTGTAAGAGTGTATGCCTGCTCTACAGCACCCCCTACTGATCTCAGGCAGCTCAGTAACATCTGCCTTCTGTTCCCATCTCCTTAGGGCTCTTCAGTACCCCACCAAGATGGAGTTCTACAGCATACCCCATCTCGGACTACGTTATTAACATATTAGAACACAGTCTCTCATCCCCTACTCTTGCACACGCAATTGCTCCTTGCCTAGTTAGAACACTGAGGCCTGGAGAAATTTTTACCTCCTGTGCAATAAAGTTTGGCAAAGCTAGCTCCCAGTTCAGGTACAGCTTCTCTTGAAGACCTCATACCTTGCTCCTGTAAGGTCCAGGAGATCTAGAAACCAGGCCAGCAGTGCTACTAGGTACCAGACAGCCCCATGCTGCCGTCCCACAGCATGGGTAGGAAGCTTGACCATGAGAAGTCCTGCCTCAAGGGGACAGGCAACAGCCTTGTGGCTCCTGGTTGGCTCCCAGACCTATGTAAATCCAAGGGGTGTTCCAGGCCAGCGTGTGGCTCTGCTGTAGCTGCCATGGCCATCACTGCTCTTGAGCTCCTGGCTGGGATATTGGTTTGATTTGGATTTTGTCTCTTGGACCCAGAAACCTGACTCAGATGCTGACCCTTGGTATTGACCCTGGCCTGGAGCTGGACTAGGAACTCCCCTGCTGCTCCCAGCCTCGGCTTTGACCCTGGTCTGGCCTTTGGTCCTGAATGCCCTCGTTAGGAGCCTGACACTGTCGCTCAGTGAGGTGAATTACCTACATTGAGGGAAAAACCTCTTCCATTGATGGAGGAAGCATCTACAGTACATCAGCACAGCCGCAGCACTAGAGCTGGGCCCTCGCCCCTGCTGTAGCATTGTCATGGTCAGAGGGCTTTCCCATATCAACCCGTCTCCCAGGGGACAGCCTCAGTTCTTCCTCCCTTCAGTCATCCACAGCTAAGCATGACACTGTGGCCTCTGGCTGCTTCCCTACCTCTTTTGCCCTTCATGGGCCTCCCAGGACCTCGTTCCTGGGACTGCAGCCACTAAGCTGTCAGGTGATTCCTCAAAGGCTTATTAGACTGCTTCTCGAGGGAGCACAGCTCTAGCTTTCCTGCAGCAACCTCCCACCCTGACTGCTGGTTCCCACAGCTCAGTTGCTATAATTATACCTCCCTAACACCTTAGCTGGGGTCACTAGTGATCCTGGGTTGCTAGGTCACAGGCAAGGCTGAGTCCAGCTTGTCTTAAAGGCAGCCGGTGATGTTTTCCCCCAGTCCCCAGCAGGCAGGTCAGCAGGTAGTGCTCTTCTGTTGAAATTGGTTCCTGGAGCTCTCATTGCTAAGGAAAGGATTGGGCTACAGAGATCAAAGATCATATTCTGTTTTGGAAGCAGGATTCTGGATGGCCGGGGACAGAACAGACTGTAGCTAATTCAGCCCTCATCACCAGAGTGTGTGAGCCTCTTGCAGTGTTTGTGCTGCATTTATCGTCACAAGAGCCCAGTGAGGGAGATGCTAATATCCCCATTTTATAGATAGGAAACTGAGGCACGGAGAGGCTACATGACCTGCTCACACATCTGGAACAGGGAATTGAAGTCGAGGCTTTTGGACCCAGCCATCTTTCCCTTCCCCGAGTAGGCATGTTTATATCTCTCTGGTGTTCACCTCAGGCGGTCATTGTTTTAATGCTTAGACAAAAAAATCATGTTGTTAAATACATTGTGTCAGTGCCCCAATGGGAGCAAGAGCAGAGTCAGTACTAAAGCAATGCCCCATCACGGCCCCAGAGGCCATGGCCCCATTTTCAGGTTAAGACATCAAACCAGGAGTGTGCCCATTTGTGTTCACTAGCCTGGAGCCTGGGCCCATTTCTACACTGCTGCATAGATGAGTCCTGCAGATCCACTGGTGCTCTCTGTCACAACAGTGGTGTTAGATCATTCCCGTTCGGGCTTTGTAAAACCTACCTGTGGCAGGGGGGAAAGGTGCAGTGTAAACATTGGTCCAAGCTTCACCCAGACACACTCAAAAGGCAGTGTAAGGCTTTGGTGGTGTCAGGATTGTGCAGGAGTTAAAGTTTTCAGTAGAAGTGAAGGGAGGTTCCTGGGTTTGGTGTTTTCAAGGGGGTTGGCAGTGTGGTTCTTTGTGATCGAAAATGACATTTCACCGGCTAATCCAGCATGCCCCATTGGATCACTGCATGTCGCACCTACATTGTGTTCCTCTCTTGTGTTTTGACTGAAGCCAGAAAGCTACCAGGAGGCTTAATACTGATTTTTTTCTTTAAGCAGTGAATGGTCCTCCCTAGATTCTGAGTCTAGCCCCAAGCTCCCCCTAGTGTCTTCAGGTGTGTACTGCATTTACTCATGTCTGTTCATCTCGCACCCTTTCTTCTGCCCATGGGCTGTGTGTCTTTGCTCTCGCCACCTCAGTTGCTGTCCCCAGTTATACTCATTGCCCTTTGCCTACAGTATTTCTGCCTGAACTGGCTCATCCTTTTCAAAATCATACCCTCCCATGGACAGTGAATCCCCATCACAGTGACATTTGATACCAAGCCACCTAGCAAAGTCCATGTAGCAGAGTGGCTGGCCCTTTATGAGGAGATGGCTCTGGCCCCACCTGTGACACCTCACTCATCTCCCCAGGTGGAGGAGATGAACAGAGTCACATGATGGGCAGGTCATGTGGCTAAGTCAGGCTTTCTGGGCACTGAAGTGGAGATAAGAGATGCTGTGGAGCATTGGCTGTAGGGTGCAAGCAAGCCTGCCCGCCCTCCCTCCCTGGGAGCTGTATATGAGGAAGAGCAGGGCATTTAGAGGGTGAACTGAAGGTTGTCTGAAATTCAGAGCCCCTGAGCTTGGAGCAGGAGGCTGAGCCTAGCTTTGAGATAAGCCCAAAAGACTCCTGGAGTCCTTAGCTGGAGGGCTGAGGTAGGCAGTGACTGAGCCAGGCTGGGAGATTGAGCCTGAGGGAGGCAGGGGCTAGGCTGGTGACATGGTGGTGGTCCCAGTGAGAATAAGTCCAGTGTTGTTCGGTGGGATCCTGTAAATCTCTTCACATTGACCAAGAGTTTCGTGCTTTGCCTTTTTCCTGAGCCCTTCTCCTGTTAGGGCAGGTTTATCTTTCTCAGGGCTTCTGGCAGGCTCACCCCCCTTCCTGCACCCCAGTTGTCTCAGTCCAGGCTACCGCAAGCACAGCCATCACAATTACAGCCCAGCCAGGGAGAGCTGAGCCCACATGTGCCTCAGAGAAGCACAGCTCAAAGTGTGGGTGGGTGAGGCTAGTCCAGAGGTCATGGCAAGAAAGGTAGGAGGGTCCTTCTGCTCAGAGATGGGATCTGCCTAACACTCCCTGCCCAAGCTGTCCTTTGTCCTGCCAGGTGAAGCTACACTCAGCTCCAGAAGGTACGATAATCCTGCTCTTTTGTTCTCCCCACAGCATCATCCCCTTGAGTCTCCAGCTGCAGGTGCATGCTCAGGAGCCTGGTCTGTCACCCTAGGCCCACGCCAACTCCATCTAACTCCTTTCGTCCAGCATCCAACAGCGATAGTAGTCTACCTCGCATATCACCAGCGGCATAGCAACTCTGGAGTGTGATTTTTGTTAGCAGCTCATAGGCTGTTCCTTCCCAAACCCCAATAAATACAAAATGGAGGGGGTCTAGCCCCCTTCCTGACCATGAGAGCGTAGCTGTCACACAGTGTTTAAGATCCATCTGACTCACTTTTCTAGCTATGGTTATCTGTTACAGCTGGAACTTCCCTGTTACCTTGCCCAACATCCTCTCCAGAGGCAGTAATGTAATAATGCCTTTGGGACTGGCCAACCCTTCCCTAGGGACTAGTGAGGTCTGTGAAAAAGGCTTTCTTCCTGAGACCATTTGCAGTAGCTTCAGTGGTCAGATCCTGACCCACTGGAAATCCATGGGAATACTAATGGTGATTTTGGAGCCTGATCAGGGGCTGGCCCTATGCAACTGCCTGAGGAGTTCAAGAGTGATTTAGACCCACATCCATCCCTGCCTGACCCTCCTGGCTCAGCATGGTGAAAAAAGCAGAAGCTGCATGGTCAGAATTTCCACCCATTTCCATGCAAGTGGGTGGAGACAGGGGAGGGCAGTGGAAGAGCCTTGACTCCACCCCAATGCACCAGCCTGTATAGCTGAGCCAGCGAAGAATAGTGGTGTAATGAGCTGCCACTGGTCACTACTGCTGGCAGCTTACAACCTTCCAGGAGCAAAAGAAGTGCCGAGAACTGTAGTTCTGAGAGACAGTTCCCTCTAGTTACACATCAGCCCTCACGTGGGGGGACAGAGCTAAAAGCAAATGATTTCATTAGCCCTCAGTTTGGAGCTGATTGGAGCAGACCACAAGAAAACCTGTTTCCTTGTATGTATTTGCTGAACTGTAGCATGAATCAAGAGTAGAGATATTAAGGCTAAAGTTTCCTTTAACTGTAAGAATCGGTGGCAAGGGGAGGGCAAACCTAATGTCAGGTTACTGCCCTGAGGTCAACGGTGCTAACCCTGGTTAGATGAGGATGTGGTATGAAGGGTTATTTCACATAAGGTTGCCCAGGTTAAAAACCGCAGAGGTCAGGAAATGCCAAAGCAGGAAGGACCATCAGCAACCTTGACCGAGTGCCAGGCTGGTGTGCTTTACAGAGCACGTTGCACACAAAGCACATGCTATGCAGTTAAAATGTCAAGTGAGCAAGGAAGGAAAATGGAAGCAAAGTGATGCAAAACTAGATTGTTTCTTATCTCTGATAAGCTGCTTATGCATTATGTCTCGTTTATCCCGTGATGTCTTTCGAAGACAATGATACAGCCTCCCTCTTACTGCACTGTCTGAAGCCCAGATCTCAAAAGTTTGTTGGACCCATCGGCACTAGACATGTGAGTACCTCTGAGGGTCTGGGCCTGTGTGGGAGGGCAGGACTGTATTCCCAGTCTTCCAGGTAATTGAGACAGTGAAAGGTAAAGTACTAGATTCACAAAAGAGACCTAAGCATTGCAACCTGAAGCCAGCTTTAGGTGCCCTGCCACCTACTGGCACCCACGGCTCTGAGCTGGGCACCCAGCCCCACAGTAGTGGGGAGAGTTGGTGGGAAAGAGGTCTAAGAAGGAGAGTCACATTAGTCAAATGTTGAATGGGGAGCTGCCTAAAGTAGCCAATAGGAAATGCTGCAGGGGGGATTAAGTTAGGAGAGGAGCATGCCCTGATCTAGTGATTTTCAAACTTTTTTTCTTGGGACCCAGTATTAAAAAGTCATTTATGCCTGTGTAACCCAACAATTAATTACATCTTTGAGCAATGCATTCCAGTCTTTCGGTGGCAGCAGCAGGGGGCGCTGTGACCCAGTACCTGAGGATCTGTGACCCAGTTCTGGGTCCTGACCCATGGTTTGAAATAACCTGTCTCCTCATGTCTTATGTGGAAGCCACTCCACTTCAGACACTTGACTAAATCATTGGGATAAGGGTTTCCCATACCTTAACCATGGGCTGTCGGGTCATTCTTACTCTCTGGCCCCATAAATATTCAGCTATTTATATAAAGTAGGACAGCTTCACCAGGATAAATGGAAACTCCCTCCATGATATCCCATAGCCTTGTAAGTAGGGCACATGCAGAGGAGGTGAGACCATGGGTTTGAATCCCTGCACTGAATCAAGCAGAGGTGGGGTTGAGGGATTGAAGCCCCATCTCCTACCTGGGTGAGAGCTCAGTCCCTGAGCTGAACGTTGGAGTGTGGCAGCTGCTCTTGCCATGTCCATGTGGGGCCTTATGTGTGGGGCGGTGGCCTCTGAGTGTGTCCACGGGGTCAGGCACTGAGGCAGTGAACATGTTCACACTGGTAGTTCTTTGGTTTGGTTTGGATCTTTTTGGGGGGTTTGTGGGGTTTTTTTATTTGTTTTGTTTTGGGGGGTTGCCTAGGGGACATTACGGGCAGAAATTTGGGAACCTAGATGTTTAGGCAGCAGCTGAACAGGGTTTTTTTGAGGATTAGAATCTTGGACGTTGGCAGCTAAGGATAGATCCACAGGCACCCAAGTCACTGACCCAAGATCACAGAGGAAGTTTGTGCAGAGTGGAGCAGTGGGAGGCACTAAAAGTGATTTCAAAACATTGCCTAAAAATCCCATGCCTAAGTGTTTGAATGAACAATTGTCAGGTCCTATGAAAGATTCTGAGCTCCAGGAAAACATATTTATGGTATTAGTGCCATGTGTTAGGTGATGGACACTGCGCCATATATTAACCTGCCCCAGATCTTTCCCCCTGCACTGTAGGGGGGAAACCAGGAGGGAACCTGATTCCAGGAGTCACTCTAGCTCTTGGGTTACTCCCAAGTCTGGACTCTCAATAAAGCTACGATTGAGCCTGTAAAGAGAACAGAGCGGAACTGGGACTAGAGAGTGCGACACGTGAGCTGCTTGGCTGTGTTAAACTTACCACTTTTCCTGCCTTTGTGTGCTTCTGAACATTATAGTCATGGAGTTCTTTGCATTTAACTTCCTAAGTTATTTTAAAGGGACGGGAAAAGAAAATTGCCCATGCTTAATAATTGGTTTATTTCAAGGGTCCCAAATGGGCTCTGAAGTCATAGCTAATTCAGTGGCTGGGATGTAGGGGGTTGGGTTCTCCTTTATGGCTGCTATTGGCCTAGGGATAGTCTTCTGCTTGGCATCTCTGACAGGGCAGCAGCACATCTGTTTGCACTGATGGCTGCAGAATAGATGTGTAATGAAAACCTGGAATTTGCACCATTTTGCAGAACACAGGAAGACTTGCCCAGCCCCTAAAGTTGTCTGATTTGTGATTCAGCTTCTGTGTCTTTTGCCTTGTCCCTGCTGTTACAGCAGTTTTGTTCTGGATAGATTAGCCAGGTGTGTATTTCAATGAGCTAGTTAACATCTCTCTCCTGCAAGTGATTCCAGCAGCAGCAGCAGTTCCTCCCCCTGCCCCCACCTGCCTAAATGAAAGTACCAGGCCCCCACTCCCTCCAGCTTCTGTCGGCTGTTGTCAGAACTTGCACAGGAATAAAAATCTGGCTGCTTTTTCAGGTGCACTTTCTATACCCCCTGCAGCTGGGGGAGCTGGCTTTCCCACCACTGTCCCCACACGTGACCCCATAGCTGGTGGAGCTGACTTCCCCTGCAGGAGGACCTCGCTTGCCCTGCCCTGTCTCTGGATTTCTGGGCCCCCAGCAATGGAGAGCATGCCCCTCCTGGCACCCCTCCCAGCGAACATCCTTAGTTGTGCGTTACTCGCCACTCCAGAAGAGGCAGGAAAGTGGTCATGGCTGGCTCCAATACCTTGATGGTTTTAGAGGGGGTGATCACTGATCTCCATTTCAACTGGGAAGTTCGATGGCATCTGCCTTCAGCAGGGCTGTCCTTGGACTGAGCCAGAAATCCAGTTCCACGTGTGAACGAAGGGCTTGGGAATAGGTTAGAAGAGATATGGAAGGCACTCAGAAAAGGAGCTGCATCTCTCAGGTCTCAAACCGCGTCCGCCGCCTGTCAGGTTGATGACCTCTGTCAGATGGGTGACACTCGGGGGGTGCAGAGCTGAAGCCAATCAGGGCCAACTAAGCACTGCACTGGCCGAGGCAGGAATGCTGAGCACGACACGCTTTACTGTGTGCTTGTCTTTGGGCTGAGACCTCAGTCCCTATCTGCTCTGCCTCAGCGGTAACAATTCCAGGCACTTCTTGACCCGGGCTGCCTCCTTGCCCCATTGCTTGTGTCATGGGCTGTGGGCATGTTATCTGCCTGGCTGTAGACTTCCCGCCGTAATGGTGCCTGCAGCAAGGACTGGTGGGGCTGGGGGCTGATTTTGGTCTTAGCGGCGTGATTCTGTTGGCTGTGAAGGAGCTGGTGTGGCTTTACACCAGTGCAGCAGAGATGAGCCCCTAGCTCTTGGTTTACCCCTGAGCCACTGAGAAGCTGGCCAAGTCACTCGCTGGTTTTGTGCCTCTGTGAAGAGGGATTATATAACCTGCCCCACTGCTAGGGGAGGGCGGGAGGAGTAATTCAGCTGTGTCTTGTATGGAGCTTGGGGATTCTCAGGTCTGAGGCGCAGGGTGTCGTGAGAACTTTGAAGCCCTTCTGGATCCTCCGGGGTGGAAGGTGCTAGAAAACCATGAAGCACTAGTGCAAATCTGGTGATGAGGAAGAGTCATCTTGCAATTGCAGAGCATTTTTCCTCCTGTGACACCCAAGGAGGAAAAGAGATGTGGTTCTGCCTTGTGTTACTTTTATGACATGCATAAAATCCAGCCAAGACACATTCTAGGCAACGTCCACAGCGGCAGGCCGGGAAATGCCCAACCCTTATCCAGGACATCGAAGAGGAACATCACTCAAGCGATGGCTCCCATGTAACGGATCTGGTAATGTTCAGAGTGAGTGATGGTATGAGACAAGGCAGTTGTTTCATACTTGGCACTCGCTGTATAACAAGAGGATTTGAACCTTGCGCCCTATCATGGCCCTGTAACAGGTATGGACTGGCTACAGAGCTTGCTTATACCCACCAGATGTGTTCATCATAAGGTCCTTTAATGCTCTGCCAGGTATGGATGGGTTTTTAAAATCAAAGCAATTTAAATCGTAAGTTTAAACCACGATTTAAATCAGCAAGCAGGAAGCCTTGATTTAAATAATCTGTTTAATCATGTTTTGCATTTGTACGTCATTATTTACCTGAAGAATGGTTGATTCTGACTAGCTGGTAACCATTAAAACATGTTGTTTGCAACTAAAAATAGTCTCTCCATTAAATCTCGTGCTTCTTTTTGCTAACCAGGAGAAGTGTGTATTTATACACACTTATTTAAGCAGTTATATAGCTTACCTTGATTCAGATTCTGAATTTTTAATTTTTTTATGTTAGAAAATGGTGAATGATGTATTTCTTCAGTTTTTACTTGAGTTTTGTATCAAGTTCTGTCTGGATGGAAATTCAAAGTCAATACGTGAAAACCAGCATCTTAAGGTAGTTTTATTTAATTAAAAATATTAAGTGCTGCATACATAAGAGAAGAAAAGTTTAACAAAACATTGCTTTTGTTTGTCATTGAAAATTAATTGATTTATTAAACATAGGACTATTATCTGTAGTTAATGAATTGAACAGATCGTTTCTGATCCCCATGTCTGTCGAGATTTTAGAACTAGTGGAGATCTTCCTCTCACGGAGGACATAGCTAGGAAGAGGTGAGCTAGGAGCTTTCATGCTTTTTCAGTTCAACGTTGATCTGAATGAACTAGCCACTGATCTGAATTGGTTAATAAATTGAAACTAAGAAAATACTTTCTCTGTATCTGCAGAAGAGACTGAGACTATTGTTCTCAAAAGCTGGTTTAGCACATTAGCAAACTAATTGCAGGGGCTTAGCCAGTTACTGCCACCGTTCAGTGGTCTGGCTTTCTTTAAAAATAGCAGCAAGCATGTACTGGTTAATAGGATTTTTTGTAATTAATTTAAATGATTTTATTTAATAGATTATAATATGTTTAAGCTCCAACATGGTTTGCCATAATTTCACATTTAATTTTGAAGAGGTTTATTATAAACAAAACCCATGCTGTATTTAATTTTTTACTTCATGGGGTTTTATCCCCCTAACGGATGTTTGAGGCACATCTGGTGGTTCCTGGCCAGGAACTGCCGATGTTTCCAGCTTTCCCAGCCAGGGCTGTGTTTTGCAGTGCCTGCCGGCAGGCTCCAAACTTCTAGCTCTGTTGTCTTACCCTGAGCATTGCAGCTTCTGGCATCTTCTGGCAGCTGCTGGGATCAGAGCAGCAGCTGCTCCAGCTGTTCTCCTCACAAAGCTGTAGATCCTGGGCTGCCCTGGTTAGCTCGCCCTAATGGCTCCCCACCCAGCACTGCAGGCCGGGGTCACAAGCAGGATACAGGTCTGGAAGTACAGACACTTCCAGCTGTTCCAGACACAAGGAAGCAGCAGCACTTCACCATGCTGACCCCCGAAGCAGGCCTGGCGGTTACGGCCTAGGGTCGCTACCAACTTGTATTCATCAGCAAGGATGATGCGTTTCCAGTGATTCGTGTGGCCAAGGAGTACTTGGCCTGAGTGTTTGGAGCAGTGATCTGTACAGCTGGACAAAGCTCCATCACCCTGATGGACGATGACACGCACAGCCTGCAGTATTTCTTCCTGGCTCTTTCCCCATCAAATCTGTGCTCTGGAGACTGGGACAATGTGTGAAGAGGTGATTGCCTGCTGTGAATCCCTCCCTTTCCCATGGCACAGAGAAAGGTGGTGGGTGTGGAATACAACATCAAGCTGGTTCCAAATATTTACCCCTCAGCTGTGCCGTGGCAGAGCAGGCAGGGGGTCCCCAGCAGTGTGAACTCCCCCCGGCAGTGCCCCGACAGAACAGGCTGGGGATCCAGTGGTGTGAGCTCCCCCCCAGAAGTGTCCTAGCAGAACCGACTACGGGATCCAGCATTAGGAGCTTTCCTGTGGCCGTGCTCTGGCGGAACTGGCTAGGGATCAGGTGGCGTGAGCTTCCCTTGGCAGTTAGTCGTTCCTGTCATGCAGTGTGACCATGTTGGTAATGTCCTTTCCTCCTCCCAGCTGCCCCTTTTCCATTCCTGCAACAAGGGGCGATGTTGCTTTAAGCAGCCCCCCAGTGCCTCTCTGTGTGGTCAGTCTGGCCCTGGAACACCTCCCTCCCGGGGCTACCTCACCTCCCGCTCCCATTCCATGAAGATCTCCTGAGCGGGGTTCCACTGCCTGCATCAACTCCAGGGCTTCCCGTCCCGGGACAGGCCCAGCAGCAGCTGTGAGAGTCTCTCCCCACGTTGTAATGAGGGACTGAACCCAGAGGGACTTGCAGGTCAGCCTCCCAGGCCCTTTCACTCATTGGCCTCCCAGCTGCGGTGCTTGCTGCCATGATGGCCTTTGTGCTGCTACTCCCTGTCCCCCAGGAGCTGCGCTGAGCCCTACCAACTCATTTCACGTTGCCAACATGGCTTTTGGTCCTTGCCCCCTAGCTAGATTCAAGCCTTTGGTCTAGAGGTAAAACCTCTGTCTCCTTTGACTGAGCCATTCCAGCCCCCATCAGCCTCAGTATTTAATTATCCCTCCTTAGAACACTCCCTCCCTCTCACCATCAGGGAAAAAGCATTGGAAACAAGTTGAATGAAGGGGACACCTGCTCCTCGCACCCACGGTCTGAGTCCTGGGAGTCTGGCTGCCAGCCCCACCTAGAAACTGGTGAGCCGTGGGTCACTGCTCTGTGGTGGGTTTAACGTACCGGCTTCCTGATTCGAGAGCGAGCGAGAGGCGGCTGTGTTTACCAGCTCGCTCCTTGCTGTGGTTCTGGGGCTGAGCCAACCGGCTTCTTTAAGATTCTGGTCACAGCAGGTGCTGAATTTCTAAGGCTGGGGTGATCTTTCTCTTTATACACAGACGCCGGTGTCCGTCCGTCTGTGCTGGGCAAAGAGAGAGGAGACAGGGGAGAGGTCAGATATCCTGCCAGCCGTCTTGGCCACAGGGAGCAGACAGTGAGTATCATGCACCACGAAGCAGCTCGTAAGTAGACAAGTCTCTCTTGGCTTTTATTGCATTTAGCTTTGTTTTGGGAATATTTCCGTCTCTGCTGAGTCCAGGGGAGGGGCTGGGCTAGGAGCGGGGAGCTGGCAGTGGGGTTTGGTCCTCACTGCACTCAGTGATGGCTAGAATGTTGCAATGAGACGCGGTGTGTCCCTTCTTCGATGTGCATGCGTTGCACAGACAGACAGGTGGATGCTCTTGATCTCCTTTAAAACACCACGAGTCCCTGTTCATTAGAATCAGATTTATTGGAGTCACAGAAAGGGAGGGAGGGAGAGGGAGAAACTAAATCAAGTCCTTAATGAAATGCACTGCCAGGCAGACTCAACCACTTAACCTGTCAGCACAACAGAGATTCCAAAATGTTGAAGAGGGAAAAGGAGCAAAGGGAATGAAATGCCGATTTTTGCCTCCTGCTCATTGCAAAAAGGGTGCCAGGAGGAGGGCATGTGCTGTTTGTCTTTCTGAGGTTAGGTACTAAACATAGCCTCTCCTCCATGGCACTCAGTTTTGCCCCACTGGAGACCTCCCTGTTTGAAGCAAGGGTGGGATTTCATTCCCCATGTTGTCAGTCCTGGACTTTTCCCTTCATCGCTCCATCAGGAGACCCAGGCTCTGGTCCCGGAGGAGGGGGAATTCAGGCTGTCAAAGCTGCCCCTCATGCTGTCCCTCCACGCCTTTCTCCCTTTCCAAGGGTGAGAGGAATTTGGGCTTGGAGATCACTCAATGGTAGGGCTCCCAAGCCAGCCCCACGGCAATCCGTCCCGCTGCTTTCCATTTGAGTCTGAAACGGAAGGGGAAGCCGGTTAGGCATAACAGCAGCTCTAAGGATTTCACTCTGATCCTGTGCTTGGCGAGGTGCTTCTGTCTGTGTAACTGTGGGGGGGGGGGGGGGGGCAAAAAAAAGCCCTTAGGCATCCCCAAATCTGAGAGGAAATACAGGGAGCCACCAGCATTAGTAGGAAAACACTGATTGGAAGGATATGCAAATAAGGCGAGCCCCCTTCTATGAGATGCATTCATACAGGTTTCTTTGGAGACCAACTCTCCCTTGTGCATGCACATGCACGCACGCACGCACAGTGTCAGACACCTATGCCCACCCCATGCATACACATGGCCAGAGCCCTTATAAATATATGCACATGGCACAGAGCCTCTACTATGCTTCTGCATAGACACACTGGTCCCTAGAGAACACAGTCATGCCCAGGGTCCTTGGAGACAGGCATGCATGAGAGTGTCCCTGCTGCACACAGGGAGGTCTCTAGCACATGCACATACAACCCTATGGACTGTAACACGCATGCACCAATGGTCTAACACACACAGACAACTATCTCTTCAGGGTCTAGAGTATGGACAGGACTCTGGAGACTAGGGGGTCTATTCCCAGCCACCGCTGAGCGGCTGGGTGACCTGGGCAAGTCCCTAGAACTCCGTGCCTCAGTTTCCCCACCCAGTTTTATCTTTATTGTGTCTGGCATGCAGACTTTGCACGGCAAGAGCTGTCTCTTGCTATGGGCATTGCTCTCGTGCCTGACCCAGTGAGATTCTGATATCTGATGAGGACCTAAGTGCTCTTGTGTTCCCATTAGTAGTTATGCAGGCAAGTGTTTAGCTCCCAGGGCAGACATACAATCACCAGAACAGCCACTCAGAATCGTGGGCATTATAGACTTGCCCGTGGTGATGGTGTTTCACAGAGATGTGATTCTGCTCATGGGGTTTCTAAGATGCTGCTAGCTCTTCCTGGGCATCACTTCCTCTCCGTGGACTGGCTGCTCTGGTTAGAACAGGGTCTTCAGCATTACACAGCCCTAGGGAAGGATGAGATCCTGGCTAGCAAAGAGAACTAGGAAAGGCTAGCCAAGGGTTAGGAAGGGGAGCTAGATAAAAAGGGGAGGGAATTAGATTCTGGCTACCGTGGAGAACTGGGTACAGGGATGGGATTACTGATATGGATACAGGCCAGAAAGCAGGGACTGAGGGTCATTCCCCATCTGCTGTCCATCTGGTACTTTATGTGCAATGAGTTTGGTGGATCTCAGTCGAATTCCTGGAGGACACCTGTCCCTGTCACGAACAGATTCGACACAGTAGGCACCAGCTAGCTTCCTTGGCAGTGCCACGGAATGGCCAGTGACCGAGTGGACCTGGAGTCTGAGCTTCCCTCTCAGCTCTTAAGGGGGCATGCAGGTGTGCCCTGGGGGGGTACTTGTCATACCGCTGCAGCTGTGCTGGAGGTAGAAAGTGCAGCTGTTGCCCCCTGCTGGCTTCCTCCCGGATTGTGGACAGCATTTGCGGGCCCAGGGCACTAATGCAGAACAGCCCCGCCTGCCTCTTCTGCTCACACCACACAGCGAGTGGCGGAGTTGGGCAGGATCTGGGGTGGAGCACGATGTGGGTGTGGCCATGGGGGGAAGAGGCCTGGGCCCTTTTATATTGCCAGGGCCCCTGGTGGCCACAGCCACTGGTACCACTCCGTGCACATCTGGCTGCTCTGGGGCAGTGCCAGGGACCCCAGACCCTTTTAAATCCCCTGGGCAATTGCCCCTCTGATCTGTCCCTCCCACTGGTGGGCGTGACTGCCTCTCTACTGCAGGCAGCTGGCTCTCCCTGCTGTTGCCACCAGAGCTGTGCTTGCTACAGCGGGGCAAGGGAATTTAGAGAGTTGGGAGCCAGCTGCCTGGGCTCCTGGCCTCTCCACAGCAGAGTGCTTTTCTGGGAGGGGTTCCTGTGTGTGGCCAAGCCAGGGCTGCTTTCCCAGCACCAGAGTCACTAAAGTAGGGGCGTTCCAAAGGGGTAGCCGTGTTAGTCTATTTGCAGAAAACCAACAGAGTCCTGTGGCACTTTTAAAGACTAACAGATTTATTTATCGCATGAGCTTTCGTGGGAGAAAATTCCACTTCATCAGATGCTTTTCTCCCATGAAAGCTCATGCGATAAATAAATCTGTTAGTCTTTAAAAGTGCCACAGGACTCTGTTGGTTTTTTTTTTTAAAGTAAGGGACACACCATTACATGAGATGAGCATCTAGCGCTGACCACTGCACACCACAGAGTAAAGGATCGCAGAGTCCAAAGGTTGGGCACCATTCAGTCCAAAAACAGCCCCTGGCTCCCACTCCCCTTACTGGACACACTAGCCGGGCCCATAAGGCAATTTCCAGTCGTAAGTGATGTTATAATTAAAGTGCCGCTAGAGGGCATTTAATGCTGCGGTTTAGTTTGTCATGTGTTCAATGGTGTGGGGCGCCTAGCCGAGATGCTGCGGCCCCTGCTCCTGTTGAGTGGCTCTGGAGACTTGCTTGCTCATCAAAAGGAGAGGCTATTTTTGTGCCTGTTACTTCATTCATTATGTTCCCGCTGTACTTCCTCTCTGTTAAAGCTCTGTTCATCCAGGCACGTATAGCACACTTTGTGAGGAGGGTGCACTTCTCCTTGCTGCGTGTACAGTGACACGAGCCAGCCCTCCCAAAAAGGGAGTGCTCAAACACCATCCACTTACCCTGTTCCCCAGAGCAAGGTGGCTGTGGAGAAAGAGGGACCCACCCTCCAGAGATGGGAGCAGGGCCTCCAGATCAGCCAACTTATGGTATGACCTACCTCTCTGGACCTCCATCTATCCCGTGCTCACAGCACATGGTTTCCTGGTGACAGCAGGTGCTCTCCTATAGCATCACCAGCCAAGGACCTCAGTGATGTGGGGAGGTTGGTCAGCCTCGCCTCGCAGCATCCCTGAGTGGCATTGGCCTCCTTTTGCAGGACAAAGAGAAGAGCTGTGACCTGCTTGTGGTCACATGCTGAGGCAGCAGCTGAGCTGGGCACTAGCCCTGAGCCTTGGCCACCAGACCATCACCATAGATGGAAGCGAAGGCTCAGCCAGGTTAGATAACTTCCTCAAGGCCACGCGGTGAGCTAGCTGAGGAGCTCAGGACTGACCCCAGTCGCCTGGGCTATGTCTACACTGGCAAGTTAGTTCCAATTAAGGAAGCTTAAGCTTACGCCATGGCTACACTAGGCTTTCATTAGTTCGAATTAAGGGCTTCCTTAATTCGAACTAATAAATTCAAATATGCCATTTGAAGTAAGGGTTAATTCGAACTTCGCATTAACCAATGTGGCCATGTTAGTTCGAACTAATTGCTTCATTCGAACTAACCGGCCCATTGAACTCAATGCAATTCGCTAATTCGAACTAAGCAAGTGCCATGAATGGCGCTTGCTTAGTTCGAACTAAATTTTTCTAGTTCAAATTAAGTTAATTTGAACGAACTAAAATTGGTTCGAATTAGTTAGTTAATTAACTAATTCGAACTAACTTTCATAAGTGTAGACATAGCCCTGGTGTTCTAAGCAATATAAGCCCTGTCCCTACCCATGCCCTTAGACCGAGTGTGCCCACCATGAGTGTGAGCAGTGCCTGCCTGTGAGTGCAAGGGGAAGACACAGATAAACACCAGTCGCAGCCAGGGCAACTCTCCGAGCCCTTTATGTGCCCTCGCCCTTAGTGCAGGGTAAAGAAAGGGAAGAGCAAGGATGCATCTGGGAGAAGATGGACTTCAGTATGATCTCCCCCATGCTGAGGCGCCAGGCTCCCCTCTGTGACCATCCCATAGCCCCTAGGATCCCATTGTGCCCTTAGGAAGAGACAGTCCCTGCTACAAAGAGCTTCTGATCTAACTGAAGGCAGAGGGCCAGCAGATGTAGAGAGAGAGAAGGTGCCTTGCCCAGCATCACGAGGGAGATCAGTAACCCAGACAGGCAGAGAAGCTTGTCTCGTGCCCCCTGTTCCAGTGTGTCAACCCCTCTCCTACTGCTGTATGGCAGGAGTCACTGGAGGGGCGGAGCCATGCTCTCCTCGCTCCAGGGCCAACCAAGTTACAGAGTGCTTGGCAATTGTCAATTTACAGTCCTGCAGGCAGCGCCGTGCACGTGTGAGGAGTAGGAGGCAGCCCAACTCAATCCCTGATGTGGTAGGTGCTGAGGACAAAGCAGATTGTTAAGAGATGGCAAAGAGTGTGGCGGAAGAAACCTTACCTCTGGGCAATGGCAGCCCAGCCTGCTCTGGGCTATCCGGGCCCTGCTCCTTCACCCCATGGTGCCATTGCACCTGTCCCGAGCAAACCGTTCTCTAAACCTCCTGGCGCTGACATCATTAGCTGAGAGAGCAATTTCATTTTAAACACTGCAGGCTGAGCAGCGAGCGCTGAATTCATTGCCGCCAGCCAGGCTGCCTCTTCCGCTTCATTATTTACTGCTGCCTTTGGCTGCTGTGCTAACTTCTCCGCTACCTCCGAGTTCTGGCTGTGCTGGGGAGCGCGACTTGCCTTCTGCTTGCGCCTGCACTAAAAGCTTGGCCCATTTCTGCCTTGTAATGGCTGCCATCTGGCACCTGACCCGACACAGAGCATGGCTGACGGCAGGAGGGAGCTCCATGCAGGCCCAGCTCACTGACCCATCAAGGCGTACGCCATCAGCAGCAGCTAAGAATGACCTCAGGTTAAAGGACAGCCAGATGCTGTTCCGGCAAGACAGGGTGGGGGCTCTGGCCTTGCAGCCCAAAGGGGGTGAAATTTCAGTCCGGGGGTTGAGCGCCAGCTTCCCAGTGTGCCCTCTGGGTGCTGCTGTTCCCACAGGATGGAGGGGTGAGTATGGCTGATACCGGAGGAGGGGAATAAGAAACTGACTAAAAAGCTGGGGGCCAGGACAAGCTGGGGAAGACAGCAAGGGTCACTGAACTCCGGGATTCAGCACTACTTTGTCCCACCAGTGTAGGCAGAGGTGGCTAAGGGAGTGGACACGGTCAGAGGCATCGTCCCTAGCTGGAAGCTCCTTGTTCACTTAGGCTTGCAGCTCAGGGAGCTGAGTAGCTGTGGCTGGGGCAAGGATGAATGAGCCGTCCAAGAGAAGGTGAGCCTTGAGCGCAGGCCAGTATGTGGAGCTTGAAGCTGAGAGCAAAGCATTTCTGACCAGCTGTGAAGCTGGGCACATGAGATAACTGACCGCCTTGCAGGTGCTTCATTGATTTATCTTTCTTCCTACCGAGCCCTAACACATCCTGGCTGGAGTGTAGTGGCTGCTGGTGCGAACAAAAGCCTCATCAGCCAGCCCTCTTCCCATGGGCGTCACGCCCATTGTAGTTGTGCGCACGTCTCAGCTTTCTGGGACCCCAGCCCCACCATCTTCTGTAGGCAGCTCAAGGTGAGCCATGAAACTGGAACGCAGCATTAAATGCAGGAGGTTAACCTGGCTTTCTGCTTAAAGACTCCGGCACCGTCCTCTTTTTACCCTCTGCACCAGCTGGGTTTGGGGAAGCAGTGTGGGCTGACGGTGCAAACACAGGCCGGGGAATCCGTCCCCTCTCCCAAGTTCCAGCCCTGGCTAGGACAAGGGGCCTCTCTGAGGCTCTGAGTGCCTGCCTGGGAAGGGGGGCACCAGGTCTTAGTTGGGGTGTAGCGAGGTGCAGTATGAATGAGTGGGAGGCTGTCTGTTCACCAGAGGTGCTGGAGCTTGGGGTGCGGCCATACTCCCTGGCTTGAAGTGGTTTCCATGAAATACCGAGTCTCCAGCTTGGTTCAATGGCTCTCAGCACCCCCAGTCCACAAATTGTTCCAGCCCCCCTGTGATTCATGTCATGTTAGACCAACAGGTGTGGGTGTTCTCCATATTCGGATCCTCCTGGAAGTCCCTCCTTTCCCTCTCTGACTCCCACCCCCTGATGCATTGGATGAGAGCCCTGCCATAGACTCCTTTTCTTGCTCCAGCTGAAATACCTGGATCCCCTGCCAGGAGCAAGGAACGCTGACTGCTGTGCCATTCCAGTTCCCCTGCCCCTCCTCCCGCCTAGGAGTAGATTATTCTTTGCGCCAAGGCTAGACTGTGGACATGTTACATGTTGTGCAGCCCTAGGAGCAGAGCGGGTGAGCTCCTTGTGCCCCATTGATTCTGTGGGAGCAACTCCCAGTGTGATCTGGCTCTGCTGGGTGGGGTGGTCAGCTGCAGTTTCTCTTGGCAGTGGGTGGGGAGGAAAAGGGGGGATTCCATATTGTGGTGAGGGTGCCCCGTCCTGTCTTCCCCAGAGACAGCACCATGTCAGCAATGGTCTGTGGTCTGAGCCTCACTGCAGCTGTCAGTCTTCTAGAGCCTAAATCACAGGGGCCTTGTGGGCTCCCCACCAAGAGGGAGACTGGGACATGAGGCTGGTGCTGCCATGTGTTCCCTGCAAAAATGATTCTTGGCTGCTTCCCAGCTCCCCTGCTGCACATGCTCCGGATCCCACATGCCTTGCAAACAGAACGCCGAGTGCAGCCCAGCAGATGGGGGAGCCAGACCGTGTCCTGTGGCAGAGCCAGGATTTGAAATGCTTTGTTTATCATTGGGGTGTTTTGGGCAGAAAAGAAAGGGGGCCAGGATCAGTAATTTTGAGCCCAACCATGCAAGGTCTGTACATGTATAATTCTCCTGGTGGCAGTTCTGGGCATGGATTGGGCCCATTAGAAAAGAGACACCTTTAAATATCTATCCATGGCCGCCTGCTCCTCTGCCAATTCTCTTTTCTCAGCCTTAGCATCCTATCCTGAGCTTCTTAGGTCCTTGAATCTTCCAGGGAGACTGCAAAACCCAGCCCTACTGCTGGGCCCTGTGCTTTCACTCCCACGGAGGAGCTGGGAAGGGCGTCCAGCCGAGAGCTGGGCATAAAGGAGGAGGGACCCTCTCCAGTTAAGAATGAGGTTTTTGAGAGTGGGGCCTGGGCAAGGTTGTGGGGAACCATTGGCAGCTCAGCCATTCCTCTCTGGAAGCAGGGATGTGTGCTAAACATGTGTAGCATATCTGCAGCAGCCCCTAAGTCCTGCCCAAGGGAGGCAGGCGTACCGTTCGCCCCTTCGCTCTGCATGTCTACGCTGTGAGTAGGAGGGGTGTTTGCAGCTTGAGTGGACATACCCAAGCCAGCTTTAACCTAGCCAGATTGAAATTAGCTCACGTAATGACAGTAGGGAAGTCATCACAACACCAGCTACATTGCCCGGCCTAGAGCGCTGTGTTCGTACTCAAGCAGATGTCCGTCCCCCACCCCATGCTGCCATGGCTGCACTGCTGTTACTGCTCGAGCCAGCTTTATTCGTACCTCCCGGCTGCAGTATTTGTACCCTATCGCAGCTGAGCACTCCTGCCTCATGTTGATAGCCAGCCTGATGCATAGCCTGCCTGCTGGATGCCATAAGCGCTGGAGTACCTAAACAGAGAAATCCTGCATCACCTGGACTGGGCAAGGCCTGTGTGGCATTGCCTGGCCTAGACTACGCCTGTCCATTGACCTGTCTCCCCTCAAACACCTGGCACCTGAGTGCGGAGAGACCTGGCAAACCCTACCGATTGCCAAGGAGCTCCAACCCACATGCCTCCGTCAGCTAGGGCCCTCTCAAGAGGCTCTCTGTGAGCTGGAGAGCAGGTGTCTCTCCAGACTCTCTGGGCTGCTGCGGAGAGGCCCTGCTTGGCTGGCACTCATGTTAGGAGGCAGGGGTCTCCCTCAAGGGCCTCCAGGTGCTATGCAGACAGCATGTCTTGTTATGGAGACTCTCACCTTCAGCCCTACCCCTCACCACCCAGGGCTCCATAGTCCCCTTCCCTCTCAGGCCAGAGAGTGCCACTGCCCCCAGCCAGCAAGAGGGGCCTGTAATGAAGAAGAGGCAGCCATGTTGTTAGCAGCCCATGGGCCACCTGGAAGGGACAGTCCGGATGTCAGCAGGTCTCTCTGAGACCTGGCCTTTCCTCCTGCCTTGGCTCTTAGAGCATTTCCAGCCACGCATGCATGATGAGAAACAACCCAGCCCTGATGAACATGTTGGAGGTTTTTTTTGCTTTCTAAAATAGCCTGAGGTTACAGCCCCTATCCATCAGGCTGATGCTTGGCGCCCAGCCATGCAGGCTGCAGCCTGCCTGATGGATGGGCTCAGAGACAGGCTGACTATAGGGGCCAATGGCAGAAGACAGCTCTAGACTTCCCCAGATAATTTTCTATAAGAACAACTTCCCCCTCCACTCCCAGACTGCCTGGTAAGGATTTCACTAGCACACCTGCCAATGAAGTCCCTATTCCACCGTCCTCACTTGCTCAGGGCAGGGACCCTTATCTGGCATGGACAGTTCTGAACAAGGTGAGCGAGACACTTAGTTGAGTATGGTAGAGCCATAGCTCCGGAGCTCCCACACAGAGGACCAGAGGCAGCTTTTGGGGTAGGCGAAGCAGGTGCACGCCTAGGGCCCCAAGTAGTAAGGGGCCCCATTGCATGCTCTCCCTACCCCCCAAATCTGCATCTGCCTTGGTCAGCAGCAAGAGGAGAAGCTGGCCCTTGGGGCTGGGGCCAGCAGCAGGGAACTGGGGCCAGAGGAGAGGGAGCCGGGGTGGTGGAAAGTTGGGGCTGTGGAGGAGTGGGGCTGGGGTGGGCTGGTGGCAGGGAACCAGGGCCACAGAGGGGGGCCCTGCAAGGGGCCTTCGCCTAGGGCCCCCAATAGCCAAAGGCCGCCTCTGCAGAGGACATGCATCTGCTCTGAATGTCTCAGCTTCAGGCAGGGGAGGGATGGTAGTTTGTGTGTTTTCAGGAGAGCCGGGGGTACAGTTTTCAACGGAACAGTTCTCCATTGGCAAATGTCGTTTGTTGAACTCAAAACATCGTGTAAGAACAAGCTGATTTCAGCGACACGCTGGGCCGGAAAGGGTTGGAACAAAAACAAATGGCTTTGATGCTCTTGTTTCATTTCAGTTGGGTCAGTTCATTTCATTTTGTTTCAATTTGTATGTTATTAATTGTAATAGCATATTAATAGTATATGATGTATTAAGAAATGTATTTGGTTTTGCATTATCGAAACAAAACGGTTTTTCTGCATCAAAACAAAATTATTCAACATGTCCAAAGCAAATGTTTTTGGTGTTTCCATTCCCTGAAAAATGTCAACTTCTTGCTATGATTTGGAACAAAACCCAAGTTTGAAATGTCAGCATTTGCCACAGAGTAAGAGATTTTGTTTTTCGGTTTTCACCTGCCGGGGCAGAAATCAGGGCCTGGCTCAGTCTTGTGGGACTGTGACCAGCACTCAGTAAAGTTGGGTTCTCTGCTCCGAAGGCTTGCGATGCTGAGACCCGCACTTTGCACGGGTCTCTCCTTCCTTCTCTGTACATCACACTCCCTTCCTCACTTTGCATCAAGGCCAGATTAAGGCAAAGACGCTATAGGCCGAGCCAGGCCCCGGCTTCTGGAGTCATGTGATGTGATCAGACTCATAGCTTTCATTGAAGAATAAAGTATCTAGCTTTCACAGTTGGGAAGAAAAGCCTGAAAATGCTGATCAAGCTGATATGTCTGCCTGAGTCTGAAGAGAGTCTGGGATGATCTCTCTGAAAAGGGGCAGCTGCCCCAGGCATCTCCATGGGAAGTTCATTATAGCTGGAACTACTGGGGTGGCCACCCCACCAGAGGAATCTGAGCATAGCTGGAGGAGTAGTGTGCAGGAGGCCAGGCTCACCCACACCAGGAGATACAACGCAGCTCCAGGAGTCAGAGCTGGGAAGCCTTTTCCCATCATCCCTGTGACTGTCTCCCTCAGTAGGGGACCCATTTTGCTGTGGCCTTGAAGGGCAAGAGGCCCAGTGCTGTGGAAGGGGAGGGACTCCCAGCCTCTGCAAGTGCTGGAGGGTGTTGTGAGAGTGCAGCCATGAGGAGCGCATGCATGGGTGCAGGGTGGCCTGAATCCAGCCTTGCGCCTTGCTCTCCCCTATCGCTCTGTCTGTGCTCCTCCTCTCTCCTTCCAGACTGTCTGTCTCCACCTCAGCCCTTGGTATGGGATGTCCGGGAGAAAGGTTATTGCTGCGCCTTGCTCTGTGTGATGGGCCCGTGGGTATCTCACAGCTCAGGTTCCTTTCCCCCTGGCTGACAGTGAGCAGAGCCCCTGGGGCTCCGCCTCGACTGTGTTATCTCTCAGGGGCTGACAGATCCAAGCCCACCAGCCCCCACGTTCTTTATTGGGTCTCCTCTGCAGTGAGACATGCAGCTGTAATGGCCCTGTGCCAAATTCAGACATGGTGTAAGTGGGCACTACAGGATCGGTGGAGCGGTGCCTGCTCACATTATTTGTCCTCTGATGTCTGTTGGGCAGAGCAGGTTGCTGGGGGGGGGGGGGGGCGTGGTCTGGTGTGCCACCTCCACCCCCCACGAGTCTGAGAGGAGCTAGATTCCACCGGCGCCCTGTGGCATTGATGGCATTGTGTCTTATGCTGCGTGGAAATGTTCCCAACAGGAGCCAGTTATAGAGGAGGAACCTGGCCTAGCACTTAGACCAGGGTACTGAGAGTCAAGACTGTCTGTCACTCACCATGGGCAAGTCACCAAACCACTCTGTGCCTCGGTTTCCCCATGTGTACCATGTTCCATGGGAGTAGTGCCTCACTGGGCTGCTGCAGTATTGATGTTTGTAGTGTGCACTGAGCTGCGGTGGAAGGTGCTCGCAGAGGACAAGGAGTTACTCTGGCCACAGCTCTGCACTCGAGGCCTGCGGTGCTGGAAGCTATTTTCAGGATTCCTCTGTGGCCAAGAGCATGGGTGGTCTCTAGCCACTCTCGGGGGAGGACACAGCTGCTGTGACCTGTGTAACACCCTTGAGGCACCTCACTGTATTCCTGAGCAGGCCTTGGAATGGCCTGGAGCCCTGGGACCAGCTTTGGGAACGGAGCCAGAGCAGTGTGAAAGCTGAGGTACTGCAGATGTGATGGTTAGCAATGCTCCTGTAGGGGATCTACTGCCCTGCTCACGGAGCCCGTGTTCAGAGAGCTGCCCTGGGACACTCTTTCCTGCTGTCATGCAGGGTAGACAGAGGTCTTTGTCAGGACAGAGTGTGAGGCCACAGGCGTGCCTGGAGAAGGGGTGGCACAGATAGGTGCGTTTTTACCAGTCAGCAGGATCTAGGGCTGTGTGAGTGGGGAGGCGCTAGCACTCCCTTAGACTAAACTAGCCAACTCGTGTGTCACTGGCTCCCTGGGCACCGGTCAGAGGTGGTGGATCTCCCTTTGAGGTCAGCAGGAGCCACGCCTGCTTTTGCCTGGGGTGGCTGCATTTGGGCCATTGTCCGTGAATGGAAGCTGCGGGTGGAGGTGTTTGTTTTCTTCTCAAGTTGTGTCCCAATCTCTGCCCAACAGCAGAGCGTTTGCATCATGCCATCCTGCTGCAATGAGAATGCAGATGGCCAGTAATAAAAATCCCTAACATTGTCTGTCTTTTATACGAGAGATTAAGCCAGGAGCTGAGGGGAATTTTAAAGCATCCCTGATGCTGATGTCCCAGGATGAGACTGAGCAAGGACAGCTCAATGCAGAGTGAACATAGACATCCACTGAGACCACAGCTGGATGGGAAGGCGGTACCTTCTCAGCGGGATAGCACACCTGCCCTCTTGTCCCTCTGTCACCCCCTTTCTCGCGTCCTTTGTCATGATGAAATGTAGCAAACCTATAGCAACAGCTGCAGTGGGACTAGAACTCAGGCCCAGAGTGTCTTGGTTTCAGTGGGAGTTGGTACCTCTGTGTATCTGCACCTCCATCTCCAAGAGCAGCAGCTCTTTCCACTTGGGCTAGAGGAGGAATCTCTCTTAGCTGCTAGCAGTAGAGGGCCTATGACATGCCCAATTGAGCAGTTTTTGTTCCATCTCACAGAGGGCAGTGTTGTACAGCCACACTTAATGCTAATATAACCTTTAATTTGGCTTCTCTGGAATAATGTTCCTAGAGCTGTGTCTCCTGCCGCAGCAGGAGGGGGTAACCCCTAGAGAACAGGTGAATGCCAGTGGCAGACCTCACCAGTTCAGTTGAATGAAGTAGCCTTAATTCAGCAACATACTTAAGCATGTGCTTAACTTAAACCCATGCACAGTACTAGGCAAGCCAATGGGAGAATTCATGTGAACAAGTGCTAGGGCCTTGCTGCCCAGACAATAGACAATTCCAGGAGGGTCAAAGCAGATTATATATCTGCTTCTCCTCTCCAGAGCAGGGAAAGGCTGGAGGGATACAGCCTGGAAGAGGAGGCTGTTGGAGCACTAGGAAGAGGCAGAAGCGGAATTTGAATCTGGTGATAATTGCCAACATGATGATGGGGTGAAAGAAATGAATAATCAATGATTGCTTAATGCACATGCTGTACTTGGTTTTTATTGCAACAAACAAACAAAAAGCCCACCCAGATCTGGGGTGAGTAACTTGGAAGAGATGCTTTTATCCAGTGAACTTTGCCTCTTTTTTCTTTGCAAAGTGTCCCTGCCCAGGCCATGACTGACTAATCTAAATGGTAATTTGCAGAGTATTTTCAGATAATTATTTGTCCTGAGCTGTTCGCTGCTTGTATTCAAACTTTGAAAAGTGCTGGTTAGTTTGGATTGTCTCCATAGGTCACAATGGCTGCTTTTGCTTCCTGATTGGCTGACTATAATGGTTAGTGCCAGGTTTGTGCAAATACTCACACTTGAAGGCTTGTCTGTATGGGGAGGTTGCACCTAAGGTATAAATTGATTTACTTAAACCAGCACACACCTCTGGCTGGCTGGACACTGATTGAAGAGGGGCTTTTCCAGTTTTGCTTCAGGTTTAAGCTAAATCAAAATAAGCCCCTCTTTGGCTGAAATAAGAGCATCCACGTGGGTTTGTACCTGTTTAACTGAAAGGTTTTTAAACCCATTTGAAGTTAAACTGGTGCAGCTTGCCCATGTGGACGTGAGAGTTAAAAATTTGGTTTCCCCAAATATTATCTAATACTTTGCTGTTCCTTCAACTATTCCTGCCAGTAAAGACATTGGCTCAGTACTAAAAATGACTAGATAAAACCGACCTTTACAGAGCTAAAAGTTTATATGAGTAAGAAACTGCAGAATGTATCTCCTCCTTGGAAACAGTGTAACTGTACCACTGTATGTGCGATGGGGTGGGAATGACTCCTCTGAATTTCAGTCCTTTACTATAGATGTTAAAGGTCTAGGCTGTGTATCTTGTGCTTAAGAGATTGGGAGATATGCCTGTGGGTGAAGCAAAGCAGTCTGTGGGAAAGACCAGACTAAGGTAATGTCTGTCAGACCTTATTTATAGCACATTACATGTTCCCATGACCCACAAGAGGGTGGTACCTTCACGTCAGAGTTGGGATCCATTGGCAGGAAGTTAAGAGGAGTCCAGCAGTGAATGGTCATGACAGCTCATTCTAGAGTGGCCAGACAACAAGTGTAAAAACTCAGAACAGGACATGGGTACTGGGCACCTGTAAAAGACAAAGCCCCAAATTTTTGGGACTGTCCCTATAAAATCAGAACATCTGCTCACCCTAGCTCATTCTCTTCTCCCATGTGAGGGACTGCTTCCCTGTCATGGTTAATGTCCCATGATAGAGCAGTATGGGGAACTGTATCTGAATCCCTTTGTAACAGGCCCTTTCCCATAGCACAGTCTCCACAAGTTCCCTCACCAGCCATTACACACTCCAGTGAGCTGAAGGTACAGCATCTGGCTTCTAATGCTTGGGGTGGACAGGCCTGAGTTATGCTCTAAGACATGAAGGATATTTTTAAAATCCAAGGCAATGAATCTCTCTAGCGCTCGCTTCTTCTGCATGACGCTGTCTTTTCTTGAGAGGATCTAGTGCTGGAGGCAGATGAATAGTGCCTGGGAGGAAGAGCTAGTTTGGAAAGGTAAACATCTTCAAAATGTCATTGTCGCAAGCAGTTCTTCAGGTCCCATCTTCCCCTGCCGCATAGCATGTTGGGGACAACTCCCCCACTTGTTGCACTAAATAAAGACAGCTTGGTTAAAGAAGAGCTCTCACCTAGAAGGGAAAGGTCACAAGCCTCCGTGGCTCCTTTTATAACCATAGGAGGATTGTTTTTTACATGCAGTGACAGCTTGGCCACTGGGGACCTTGAGGCAAGTGCTGCGGCTGGATGTGACGAGAGGCTGGACAATATTATGGCCACTGGTGCTCCTTACAGCTCTGTGCAGTAAGCAAAAATGATGGAAGGGTGATTAAATGCCATGCTCCAGGGCACAAGCTGATTGCCAGCAAGGGACAGGAAGGATATTTTTACGCCACATGTGGCAGTTTGACTGTCTAGGCATGTATGGCTCTCTCCTTTCTCTGAAGGCTCGGGTGTAAGTAGGGTTGGCTCCTTCCAAGCTGTGCTTTACAGGACAGTAATTACAACCCTGATACTAGGAGGTGGTGAGGGTTGGGTTGTTCTTGGTAGTGGTCAGTGTGTCCCATGAGCCAGATTCTCCTGTCATTGGGAGTTGTGCTTAGCACAAGAGCTGGATGGGAAAAGATGGCTTGATGCCACTTTTGTGCCTCCCGTATGACTGACATTGCTGGGTGGCCTTCATGACCCCTGGCATATATTTAAAAAGTCTCAGACCTGCTTTCATTTGAATTGGGCCACAGCAGCGTACTGTGGTCCATCCCACAACCCTGAATCACCAGAGCACAGCAGTGCCCCAATCACAGACCATCACTCACCACTAGCATGTCTTTGTGTCTGTGCTACAAGGCAGGCAGTGCGGAGCCCTGGGCCTGGCTCTCTGCAGCCCAGGATCCCCTTACACCAGGGGATCTACCGAGATAGATTCTCCTGGATTTGTGGCTGGGTCAAGGGGCCAGAGGTCGGAGAGGGAACCTATCTGTTGTCTCTCTCTGTCCTTGCCCTGCAGCTAAGATCAAGTGGGACATTTGAGCCGCCAGGCCCTAAATTTCCATCAAAGAGTTTGAGGAATGGCGCTGGACTCTGGAATTCATCCCACTTGTGGCCAAGTAAAGCCCTGAGCCTCTAGATCTTCAGGGCCTGTCTGTTTATCTTGGTGCTTTTCTGATGGGGCAGGAGTGGTGTTTGTGGGTTGGGTGGGTTATGTCCTCCGAGAGGCTGGCGGTAAGCGCGCCGCACCAGCAGGAAAGTAAAGAAATGTTTAGCATGCCCGAAGCTCTTCACCTGCTCAGAATGCTGTGCAAAGACAGGCTGCATCAGGAGCCAGCTTGTCAGGGCAGGATACTGCATCCTGTAAAACATCGGTGCAGTGGTCACGATGCAATGTCACAACGTTGCATTGCCCCTGAAGAGGTTGTGGGAAACAGGACAGCAGACAAAGTTGGGTCTTTGCCAGGGAAATCTTGGGTATACAACCCTTCTGTGATAGTCTGAGGCAGACTCTTCCTTGCTGCGGGACTCTGTGCGTCATTAGCTCCTAGGCAGGCTGGTAGGTTGCTTTCACGACTTGCAGCATACCAACCTCCAGCGAGCTTGCCTGGCACAGGATTTACTAGGCCAAGCAGAATCTGGGGCCATATGGCTGGTGCAGGTCATGGATCCTATCCAGATGGCTGTTGCCCCCTGAGTGGAATGTCTGAGAACAGCATATGCCTGCTCATAAGCACACGGCACAGCTCCCAAAGGCAGGACACCGCGCCGGACAGACAGTCATGTGATACAATGTGGACGCTCCTACTCCATCTTCCCAAATTTGAGATCCAGTCTGCCAGGAGGAACAGGTGGACGTAGTGGGCTGAGCATCCCAACAGGATCCAGCAAGTGGAGGGAGTGGGGCAGAATCCCACATGGGTGACATCTGAGCCCGCTCTTGGCTCCAGACAGGTGCAATGCACGGGCCATTCTGACTCTGAGGAGAATGCAGTAGCTGTACAAGCCAGCGAGCTTGTGCAGGAGGCCTGGCCTTGCAAGCTTCATTCCCATGAGAGAATCTACTCAGGTGAGTACCCTCAGTGAATGTGACGGGACAGCTCGTGCAAGGGTTACTCACATGAATAAGGCATAGCAGGGGCAGACCCAGGAGCTGCATCTTCTCTCCGGGGCCAGAGGCAGGGGACTCAGTTGCGTTTGCTGAGCGATTTATTGTCTCTAGATATAAATCTTGGCCCTCCAGAAGGTTTCCCTCTACCTAAGGAGTTGTTCTAGGCTCCTTCTGCGGTCTAGATATATGGGGGGGGCGGGTGCTGAGGGCGCTGCTGCAGCTCTTTGAAGCTCTTTCTGTCACAGGGGTGTTAGTTTGTTTCAATGGCTTTCAGCACCCCCACTGTACATATTGTTGCAGCACCCCTCTGTATGCACAAAGGGGGACATGACCTAGTTCAGCTAGTTACTGGCTGAGGTAGAGAGACCAGTGTAGCCTGACAGCCCCAGTACAGACTGACGCCTGCACAAAGAGAAGGGCTGTTTCTCTCCTTACCTCGTGGAGAAGAATTCAGCTCCATTAGAGGAGGCAGAAGCTGCCATTTGTTTGCTGGGACCTGATGTCAGCTACCCGCTTGGCAGGCAGCAGGATGGAGAAATGCCACCAGCCGTCCTGTCTGGATTTTTTTAAAGGGCTGGCTCGGTCCATGAATGCCAGCGTGGGAGCTGTTCAAGCTACGGGAACAAGCGGGAGTCAAAGTGAGGGGAACTTGGCTTCCTCTCCTCTTCCTGGCGGCAGGGGAGCACACAGAGTTACGTAGAGGATCAAAAGGTAAGAGAGCTATAAACGTTAACGGTCAGGGAATGTCAACTCAATAACTCCTTGGCCAGGAAGAAACTTCTGTCTGTAGGAAGGTGGTTCCACAGCTGTCCACCAAGGCAGGGGATTTTTGCCTCTTTCTCTGAAACAGCTGGTGCTGGCTGCTTTTAGAGACAGGATGCTGAACTAGATGCACCTTGGCCCCAGTCCAGCCTGGCAGCTCCTCTGAAACAAATCAAAAAAGGCAGCATGGCAGACTTGGGAGACATAGCAAGGCGGCGATGGTACTTACTGCTTTGTAGAAAACCTGATACGTTTGATTTTTAGAAGCCAGGGGCTATGAGGGAGTAGGAGAAGAGGGTTTGAAAGACCTGGGACACTCACAGGTTTCTGGATTCCATATGGAAGCATGGCTTGGGGAGGAAGTATGGCCTGAGCTGCAGAGTACCAGTGTGGGATCCAACGGGACCCAAAGGGCCTGGGGTCGGTTCCCATCTCTGCCTCTGGCGTGCTGGGTGACCTTGCACAAAATCCCTTCCTCTCTCTATGCCTCAGTTTGCCCATCTGTTTGAAAAAAGATAAAGATACTGATTTCTTTTGAGATCAGTAGGTGAAAAGTGTTATATAAGAGCTAGTTATAGTGGATCAGGGATGCTTTAGCCTGCTTTGGATTTGTATCACGAGCGCTGGTGTTTGGCATGGTTTTCTATGTTTTAATGTGCCTGTCTAATAGGAAGTGTGTGCATAAATTCGGGGTCCAGTGGTTTTGCTGGTTTGCAAGCATGCTTGCTGATTTTTTAAAAATAAAACCTAACCTGCCAACGGCAAGTCACAATGAGCTATCAGGTGGCTCTGCTTTTTTGTGGCATAAAATCGGTCCTCTGAAGTGTTCTAACATTGTCAGAAATGGCAGAGTCACTCTGAGCGTTTTCAGTTTTTAAAGGGATAACCCGTGCGATGTCAGTGCCAGATTCACTACTCCCCAGCTCCTTTTACAGACATTGTTATTCACTACTA
>ML685808.1:1145511-1172656 GCA_007922175.1 Pelusios castaneus
GTTATTCACTACTATTCACTACTCCCCAGCTCCTTTTACAGACATTGCCATTGTTCCTGCTCTCTCTCTGCTGCCTAGGTTAATATTGATTAGCCAGGATGGTTTTGCACTACTGCTGCCTCTCATTCCAAAGACCAAACCTGAAACACTGTCAGACTGTGCCTCTTGACCTTAGAGAGGAGCCAGATAAGAGGGGACATGATGAAAGTATATCAGCTAATGACTGGTAGAGAGAAGGGAGACTGAGGACTTCTCTTCCCTGTCTCCTAGCACCAGAACAAGGGGGACAGTCAATGAAGCTGAAAAGTGGCCAATCCATAACAGAAAAGGAACTACTTTTCACACAATTACCCTGTGGCACTCACTGCCACAGGCTACATTGAACTCAGGAGCATAGCAGCTTTCAAAAAAAACTGGGCGTTGGAAGAACAAGAATATCTGGAGTTTGAATAGGAAATATTTAAAAGAAAATAAACATGAGTTTTCAAAATGATATAAACCCTCCTGTTTCCAGGCATAAACCAGTCTCTATTGGGGGTTGAGAGGACCCTCTTCCTGCGGTAGGTCTGGACTTGGAGACAAGATACTGAACTAGGTCCTGTTGGTCTGATCCACTTTGGCAGTCCTTGTTCCCAATGTCTCCTCCTACGTTGGTGTTGAAGGATTGGTAGCAGGAGGCCAATTTGGCACGGTGGTTCTGGCAGACCCTGCTCCCCTGCTGTTGAGATATTAGTGCTTTTCCAGAACTACTGGATTAAGTCATGCTGGTCCTTTATTGTTAATTATATTTGTAGGGCTTCTGCTGCATCAGTGTCTTATCAGAAGAGAGGCAGCTGAAGCCGCTGGTAGAGGCGTTTGATTGTTAATATCCAGCGTTGTTTTCGTTTTATTTCCTTCTTCCATTTCGTGGTGCCTGACTGACTTTGTTACAGCTGAAATTAGGCCTTTAAAAAAAATGGGTCCTTTAATCTTTGAGTGCTGTTAATTTGCTGAGTTGCTAGTTTGCTGCCTGAGAAGTGTTGAAGACCAGCACATCTGGGAGGCCCTGCAGACATACCGTTGGAGGCCCAAGTCCAGAGCTCCCAGAAGTCAGTCAGGGCAGGCCATAAATGAAGACCTTGTCTCTGTGAGGTGCTGACTTTCCAGTTTGCTGATCTTTCTTCCTTGTGACTCCCTTGCAGTGTATTAGTGTCATGGAATTCCGCTCATGGGTATGGAGCTCTGTGTGCTGCAGTGGGAATCCACATCCTAGTCCTGCTATGGGAAATCACCTCACCACTCTGGGCCTCAGCTTCTGTACCTTTGAGCAGTGATAGTACGTCTGCTGGGGGAGAGCTGGATGAAAGTTGTGACCTGCGGGCTTGGGGAAATGAAAACTGCACTGTGTGGCTCCGTCACCAGTAGAAAAAGGCTCTGAGGATGACTGATTAAAGAGTGGTGGGTTTGCCCTCTTCTAGGGGTCTTCAGGGCTGTCCAGAAGTGTTACAGAGGAAAGAGATTAGCCCTCGCAACATGCCAGTGAGGTAGGTCAGCCGGGAAGCCTGAGGCCCATCATCAAGATGACATGAGTGACCTGGGGTCCCACAGGATGACCGTGACCCAGGCAGACACCCCAGGCAGCTTCCCTCCCAGCCCGAGAGCCACAAGAACATACTCCCTTTAGAATGGCAAGGCGATACAGGACCAATCCCTGTTTGAAAGAGCAGCAATAGCTGTGCTTTCCCTGCGTGGTGATGTGGTGCAGGGTTGCTGAGTTCCAGCAGACTGTAGGTCAATGGAGCATGCAGGAAGCTAGAAGAATCGGGAGTGGGGTGGGAACCAGGCTGTCGGGGAGCCAGCTATTGGACTGGCCTTGAAATCAGCTGACTGGGTGAACCCCACTGCCACCCCCAGCAGTGGAGCCCTCTCAGCAAGGTGAACTGCTGTCCGAGCTGCTGCCGAGCCAGTCCTGCGCTAGACCTGGAGCCCCAGCCAGGCAATTAGCAGTCTTGGATTTACAGTGCTAGGGATTAGCATCCAGATGGACTCTACTGCAGCTCAAATCTGCTGAGAAAGGAGGGCTGTGGTTCTAGCCAGGAAGAGGGATTCCAGCTTGCCTTTCTCAGATGCATGCCAGGCACCGAGGTGTGTTTTATCAGCACCACAGCTGTGCAAATCCCAGCTCAGCTTTCAAAGCAAAAGAGACAGAGGTATTTACTCCTTCTAGTCAGCCTGCCTCTCCCTGCCATGACAGCAACCAGCAGCCTTGGAGAAACAGTGCACTGGGCCATGCACCAGGGGATGGATGGCTCTGTGGTCAAAGCACGATGCTGTTGCTGGCTCTGCCATTGACTTGCTGAGTGAGTTAGTTACCCAATCACAGGGCCACATTAAGGCCCATGGGAGCCTGGGGCTGCCCATTCTTGTGGCCCACCACAACCACCATGTGGCACTCTCCTTGGGGATCGGGTGGCACTTGGTGCTTTGGGGGCTGGTGGGGCCTGCAGACCAGCCATCCATGGGGCAGATCGGTGCTGGTGGGGAGGCCCGGCCGGTACTGGACTGGCTGGCGCACAGTGCAGCCTCCAGCGGTGGTGCTCCAGGGCCAGAGGCAATGACAGGCCGCTGCACGGAGAGACCAGCCACGCCTGCCTGAGCTGTGGGGGGGCCCACAGCACACCTGACCCTGGAGCACCACTGCCAGAGGCTGCAGCACATACCAACTGGCCCCACCCCTGGAATGCAGCTGCCATGCACCAGCCTGCCCCCGCTCCCTGGGGGTACGCAGCCAGCCTGGGGTGGGGCAGGAGCACCACCAACTGCAGCCTCTGGCCTCAAGGTCCTGGCCAGCCCCAGCCAGGCCCCCCCAATGTTCCCCAGGCCCAGCTGGTGCTGAGTGGGGCTGGATCTTTGCAGGACAGCCAGGGCCCCACTTTCAGGGCCGTCCCCAAGGGGGCGAGCTGGGTGATTGCCCCGAGCACCAATGCTGACCCCCTCTTTCCCCCCCCTCCACCTTCAGCTGCAAGCTAACCCAGGGGCAGGGTGGGAGCATGGGGCCCAGTCTCTGGCCCAGGGCAGCTCCTCCTCTCCCCCCCAGCGCCGGGGAGGGATGGGGGGGACAACAGGCTGATTGGCCCTGCCCCCCCACCCCCGCGATGGCCCTGCTCACTTTAGCCTAGGCCTGTAGCCACTAAAGCCCCTGCTGCCTCGATCATAGACATATAATGTATAGCAGCTAATTCATACACACCTATATTCACATCTACCAAACACAGATATAGGCTGTGGGTGCCAGGGATCTAAAAGACCTACTAGCTCTCATCAGCACAGAGGTTTCCAGCCAAGGGTTTTGGGGGGCAGAGTTTGCTCAGCAAGGTTGCCAGCTAGTCGACACGCTACCACACCAGAGATCATAATCAGCGGAGTTGAGTCACTCTGAAAACGTTGTCTGGAAGCTCCAGCACTGCTCGTGGAAGAGTGCAACTGAGATGAATCCTGCCTGAGGAGGCAGCTTAAAACAAAGAGTTCAATTCTTGTTTTAGCTGTGCTGTGGTGTTACCCTTCATTTTGTATCTGATGCTGAAATCCCACAGTGCTGGGGGCCATTGAAAATGCAGATGGATTGAAGAAGATAGAGGATGTATCAAATGCTAAACTCCTAAGAGAATAATTGACTATAGTCAAAAGGCCAGGAAGACTCTTTACAAGCAACCTAAATAGTCTGGACAGTAACATGCAACATGTGTGTAATATGCAACCAACCGCACAGAAATAATGTTCATTTTCCAACACGTCGGAACGATTTACCAAGGGTCATGGTGGATTTTCCATCACTGACCATTTCTAAATCAAGACTGGATGTTTTTCTAGATCTGCTCTAGGAATTATGGTGAGGAAATTCTCTGGCCTTTGTTATACAGGAAGTCAGACTAGATGATCACTGTGGTTCTTCCAGGCCTTGGGATAGAGGAATCTCTGAAGTTCGTTCATTTTACTTTTCTGGTTGTAACCATGTGCAGTTGCATCTGTCTCTGGTACAGCCACCTTGTCATAGCAAGACATGCTAACAGTCAAGGCACCTATGGGATTATCCTTTGCATTAATGGTCCTTCTAGTCCAGTTCTGTCACTGACTCCCTGCCTGACCTTGGATGAGTCACCTAATGTCTCTGGAGCTCAGTTTTCCCAGTAATGTAGCTGCTGTCTCCTGTTAGCAATCGCTATGCCACTCTCCCTCTCTGCATGACTATTGAGTCAAATCCATTGCTGGTGTAACTGCACTGGCTTCAGTGGAGTTACAAATTCTTTCTTCATGTGCTGGATCATCTCTTATCTGACCACAGCATCAACCTATCCTGTAAAAATATCCAAGTCTGGGGAGAATATAGGTGTCGTTGTGCATTTGTTTTGTATCGTGACACTCGCATGTCTAATGGCGCTTAGTAAAACCAGCGAGAGCAAGGCACCGCTGATAAATTCCAGGCATTTGGAGAAGAGGAAATGCTCCCGTGCAGACTGGAAGCTAGTGGCTGAGCTAGCTGATGGTGTTTGTCAATGACAAGGGGGATCTGCTAAAGGGGCAGGCGTTGGAAGTATGGCAGTTGAAAGGTGCAAACCACGCTGAGTGAGGTCATGCCACAAGATGGGGCGGGTGAGGCAGAAGTCAGTGCCCCAGGTCACATGGTATGGGAAGGTCTGACTCCAGTGGGGTTCAGCTGTCATACCCCCTTGTATCACAGATCCACTCCTTGTGCTGATGTACTGCCTGAGACAAGTGATGGCTCCCAGGAGCCCCCTACAGCTCTGTGAGTGGGGCTGGAGACCTCCGGTATCATCAACCACATTGTCAGCTACATTCCAGAAGCAGAATCCTAGTTTCTGGTGGTGATGTAGGAAGCAGGCAGAGTGGGGCTGGCTGTGCAGATCCGGGGGGCATGTTGTTGGCAGTAACTGTAGTTTGAGGGGGAAATCGTGAAATATTTGGACTTACAAAGTCAGCAAAGCCGAGCAGAAAGGAAACCCATAGAACACCCCCAGGATGCTGACACTGCACTTCCAGCCGGCCTTTTCGGGTGAGATCCTGTCCATGATGCCCTTGCTTCCTTCTTGGGGGCACCTATGACGTGAAGCACGCTAGCTCAGGAGGGAAGGCCCAGCCCCTGTGGCGCTCCCTAGGCGTTGAACTACATGAGAGCTGCACTCCAATAAGCAGTATGGCTCCTCTCCCTGGTGTAAAGATGCTGGTGGAGAAAGAGCCTGGTTGAGGGAGATCACATTGGTGTCTTGTGCTGTGTCCGGTCAGTCCCTGGCCTGCATTGTTGCCGTGTTCTGTTCCAGGTACAGCTCTGTTACATGCCCTGTTTCCCTCTCCAGTCATGTGATGCAGGAGGAGCGCTGTGATGATATGGAATGTGGTCAGCTGCCTTCAAGCGCTCTCCGACAGGTGAAAATCCAGCGTGACCCCCTCTATGGCTTTGGTTTCGTGGCCGGCAGTGAGAGGCCAGTGGTGGTACGCTCGGTAACAGCAGGTAGGCACAGACCCCCACACCTACCCTGCCCACGGCCACTGTGGGGAAAAGGGCTGTCCTCAGCTGAGCAGATCAGGCAGGCAGGAAGCAAGGAATGGGCAGAGGCGTGGGAGCCGTTCAGCTGAGAAGATAATGCCTGGGGTTCAGGCCTTTCCAAAGCAGGCACAGCTGATGCTGCACTCTGGGACTGGGGCCCTCCAGCAGGCACTGGAGTGCAGGGTGGGATGGATGTTGAGGACGAGCAGGATCGTTCCAGCCTATTGCTGACAATGGGGTAGAGGCTGCGGGACTCAACTGTTGAAGGCATGGGGTCTTTAGACACACAGTCTAGGGATCTGGGAGATCTTGGAAATACAGCATCCATGCCCACTCCAGAGGGCGTTGCCTGTGGTGGAGAGGCAGCAGCAGGAGAAAGGGTGCCTGTGCTGTCCATCTCAGGAGTGACTCAGGCCAGCCAGGACCTGTGCAAGTTCGCCCCAGCCCCCGCCAGCTCACAGGGCGATTGAGATGCTTTGCGCTAAGTGGCGGTGAGCATCCAACCAGGGGCATAGCGACGGGTGGGCCTGAGTGGTTCATGGCCCGCCTACTTTAAAAGCAGGCCCACCTACTGAGATTTTAAGCAATTTCTTCCATGTTTTTATTAGCATCTGTTTTGCTTGTGACACAAGGGTTGTGCCCATCTGTGTCAACCACAGGCCCTGCCAAAAAAATTAGTTCTGGCTTCACCTCTGCATCCAATGGGGGGAAAGAGCCAAACACTGGAGGGGAGCAGAGGAAGAAGGGAGTGCACAGATGGGTGGGTGGTGCCAGCGGGACACAACATGGCATTTCTAAGGCAGGACTGTCAGCACACCCAAGGTAACTTTCTCCTCCAGTGCAGCTTCTGCCCGTTCCAAAAGAGACGAGCTGCTGCTGCTGAGCCGTGAGTCGCAGGTGCCTTAAGTGCCCTGCGCTGCCCTGCCCTGCTCTGCTGAGTCCTCTGCGCAGGCTGTAGGTGTGACGCATGGCTGCCGTCCCTGCACAGGGCTCTGGGGCACATTGGCGAAGGAAAGGTGTCACAGTAGAGCCACAAGTAGGAGTGCCGGGTGCGCGTTGTTGACCCAAGCAGGTTGGTGGGAGGAAGAGAGAATGGAGGGGCTGGAGAAGCCATTCCCATTCTTCCCTGGGGCACCAATAGACAGGTAGCCAGTTCCTCCACTGCATGTCAGCCCTGCCTGTGATTGGGGCCCCAGCCTTGTCAGCCCAGTTCTTTGGCAAGCTGGAGCTGGCCCCTCTAGGTGGCACTGGTTTCTTGCTGAACAAAAGGAGGGGGGCCCTGAGAATGGCCACGCCTGAGCTCTGCCCCCTTCATTTTGGGCAGCACAGAGCCCCAGTCCTGTGCTCATTTTCCCGACCCAGCTGAGCCAAGGTATGCGCCCTTCTGCAGGCAGGGCCTCTAACCCCTCCTCTCCTCTCCCTGGCAGGAGGCCCTTCTGAGGAGAAACTCTTGCCAGGAGACCAGATTGTGGCCATAAATGATGAGGATGTGAGTGAAGCCCCCAGAGAAAGATTCATTGAGCTGGTCAGGTAACAGACTTCTCCCACATCTCATCCTGGATGCAGGGGGTGCCAGGGGAAAGGGCGGGCAGCAAGGGCTGTTAGCATTTCTAGCTCCCTGTGGGCTGTAAGTGGTGACCTCAGAATTGCTAGCGAGAGGCCTGATGACTGGCAGTAGCTGGGCACTGCTGCAATTTCTACAGCCTCAGCTGCAAAGCTGCTGGATTCAGCGCTGGCTCGGCACTGCTGTGAGGAAGCTCACCCTGCTGAAGGCTGGTGCTGGCAGGTAGCTTGCTTGACTAATCCTCCCCTGTTCGCCCACAGAGTGGTGACCCTTTCTGGCGTTCCCCGGGCTGCAGGCAGATGGGGTATCATGGCAGCCTTCTCCAGGCCTACAGAGCCATGGGAGTTTTGTGTCGGTCAGAACACCAGGGAGACTCAGTCCCAGCTGTTCATGGGGCTCCGCGGGGACCCTCCCAATGTTGGCCTGACAAGAGTGATAGGTCCCTGCTTGTTCAGTGCAGAAGACCATGCCTGGAATATGAATGGCAGGGAACTAAAGGAGAGGTCTAGAGGCCAGAATGAGGGAAGGGAATTTGGCCCCTGAACCCCATCCAATTTCCCCTCCAACTTGCCTGTCCTCTCAGCTCTGGGGTCATGGCTGGCAAGGGACCAAAGTGGTTTCAGCATTCCCTCTGCTCAGGGGATCCTTCCTTGTTGCTGGGATCCCCAGCAATCTTCATTCCTTTGAGCCCTGTCCACGCCCAGGAGTCCGCCCCTTCTTCCTGTATCTGGGTGGCGTTCTAGGCCATTCACCATTCAGGAAGTGTGCCCAGCAGCCAAGAATCGAGTCTGCTCAAATGCCAGCACAAAGCCCGAGCCGTCTGCCTCCACCCAACGCCTTGGCCAAGCTGGTCCATGCTGGTAAGAGCAGCCAGCGAAGTTGCCATTTGCGTCAAGGGGAAGCTCTTGTAACAGCTACAGTGACAGGGGTCTCCTAGCAGGGCTGTGGCTGTGCATGGCACACTGGACTGTCTACCACCCCCCAGCAGCTTATTGGTCCGAGACTGGACCATTCTCCTGCTGCCACTTCCATTTGGTTTCCAATTTGAGTCATGGGAGACTAGTGCCCCTTAGGGGAGCCCTGTGCAGGGCTGGAGTTCCCACATCTACACACGTTCCCTGAGATTAACCTGCAGTCTGTGCCGGTTAAATGAAACCAGTGGGTGAGAGTTCAAATGACCACCCCTCCTTGCCTGGTGTAAAGTGCTGGAGTCACACCTTGGACAGCCTCTGAGAATCTGGGCTTTTCCAGACAGTACTGCATGGAAGCCACCTCCTAAGGCAATGGCTACATGGCAAGTTCTTCAGTGGTTTTCTGTCGCTGTTGTAAATCCACACATAGAAGAGGCAGTAGCAAGTTCAATGGTAAAATTCTTCTTTCAACTGAGTCGCATTGACCACGGGGGTTAAGGTGACTTAATTATAGTGCCTAGGGTGTGAAATTTTTCACAGCCCTGAGCGATGTTGCTAGGTTGATCAAAATTTTCAGTGTAGCCCAAGCCTCAGACAGTTCTCCATGTGGGCTGTGTGTGAGCCCCGCAGATTGAGAGCACGTCGCAATCGCACTTGGAATAGCTGTGATTCTCTTGTTAACAAAGCCTATTCAATAATATCTCTGCAGCAGAGTGAGAAACCACAGAGATCTAAACATCCCCAGCTGGCAGAGACATTTGCAGCTGCTGGATGAGGGGCTGCCAGCACGCTTATTGCCTGGCATGGAGAACTCCTCTAGGGGTCTGAGAAAATCCAAGCTGCTGGCTGGCTGGGGAGAGAGTTTTACTGTCTGAATGCTCAGCCAGGGTCTTCCAAGTGTTGTTTTCAGCCCATCATTTCCATATGCATCCTGTGTCCTGAGGCTGAGAGCAAACCTGTTCATTCTAACCTTCCCCTCCTGTCCTTTCTCTCGCAGGAGTGCCAAGGACTTCATCATCCTCACTGTGCTGCAGACCCACCAGGTGAGATCAGGAGCCCAGTGTTGTTATAATGCAGGGGCCTCCAGCTCTGACGAGGCAGGCTCAGTACACTGTGGGGCAGGGAAAGTCTGAAATCCACGCGGGTGCAGATGGCCATTGAACTGGGACCTGACCTAGAGGACACACTGATGCTCCGTCTAGGCCATGTGAGGCTTCCGAAAGAGAAGCATGGTTCGGGGGCACCAGTGAGCGCAGAGGCGAGGAGAGCTAGAGTTTCACCTATGGAGACTGGGCTCAGCCTCATTCTTAGTGAACGTCTGGCCAGCAGTTCATCACCCAATCTGGTAAGAACAGGTTAGTACACAACAGAGATCCATGGCTGAGATCCATAAGGCCCCGCTAGCCAGGAGGATTTGTCTGAGTGTGGGGAGCCCATGACTGGAGTAGAGAGTAATGCTGCAGGTCAGGATCAAGGGGCATTGTGCCACCATCTGGGAAAGCTTATCCAACACGTGCTCACCCTCACAATTCCCTTTCAGCACTAATGTTACCTCTTCCGTGCTCACTGGAATTGATTACAATTGGATAAAATAATCTGTGAGTGCTCTGCAGGTTCCAACAATCCCTCAGAGGGAAAGGATCTCTCTGGCTCTCTCTCCCTTTCTCCTCTTCTGCGGCTAGTGAGGCCGTGAAACTATCTCCTCATGAGAAGGAATAGCAAACAAACAAATTCACGGGACGATGGTTCTCCCCAAGGTATCTGTTGTGCTTTATGTAACCCCTAGTGACTCCAGAGGGAAGATGGTTTTACTCTTCAACTTCTGGTGGGATCTAACAATAAATCTCAGCTCCTTTACCAGAGCTGCAGGGTGACCATGATGTGTTCTCCCTGTGTCTCATCTGGATCTCCCCTGTGCCTTAGTGGTCTGTCTTCTTAAAGCATACTTCAAGTGGCTGGTGTCTGACTGTCTGTCCTGAGTAGCCTTCAAGGGCACAGGAGGCAGTTAAATATTCCAGCACTGTATATGAAGCCAAAACTCATTGCAGTTAGTAAGGGATGAATCCCTCATGCGGCCAAGCTACAGCTGCCTTGAATGCAGCTCAGGAGCAGTGAGCATTGGGGATCTCATGGCTACACCAGTACCAGCAGGGGTCACTGTAAGGGACTGACCTAGGAAGCCTGACTGGGGTAAGAAAGGAGAGGCGGGTTGCTGCTCAGACAGAGCCTCCTTCCGTGGAAGCCAGTGGGGAAAGTGGCAGTTTGTGGTGACCGCTGTTGAGAATCCCCTGGAGAAACAGAGCCCTTCAGCTCCCCGATGCCTCTCGCCTCGTTGGCATGCCATGCTGCTGGAGACGCTGCCCAGAAGTGACAGATGCTGGCATCAAGCAGAGAAGTCGCACTGGAGCGCTGAGAGCCCATGGCATAGGAACAGATGGAGCTGTCCTGCCACCTACAATGAAGGCAGGATGTCATTTCTGCTTAACCAAGATTTGGGAACTTGGTGAGAGGAAGACGTGAGAGTCCCCTCCCTCTCTCTGGCTTTCTTGCTCTGCTGGAAGAAGGGTGTCACTGCTGAACGTTGCTCCCTAAAGAATGAAGCAAATACCAGTGTCTGAGTTGGCTTTTCTCCTACCTCTGGAAAGCAGCTGGGTGGAGCAGCTCATTAGCCTGGGGCCAGTCGCCCTCAGACCAAAAACACAAGAACGGCTCGCAGCCAGCTCACACTGACAGTACTGCTTTGTGGGGACGTGTGCCAGACACAGAGCTCCACAGTCCCAAGTCCTCTCCCTATGGAGCAAGCGCAGCCCAGGGAGAAGAGTCAAGGGCTATGTCTACACTGGCAAGTTAGTTCAAATTAAGGAGGTTTAATTCGAACTAACTAAAGCCACGGCTACACTAGGCTTTAGTTGGTTCGAATTAAGGGCTTCCTTAATTCGAACTAATAAGTTTGAATAGGGCTTCAGAAGAAAGGCTTTAATTCGAACTAACTAGTTCGAATTAGCCAATGTGGCCATGTTAATTCGAACTAATTTCTTAGTTTGAACTAACCGGCCATTGAAATGAATGGGGATCGCTAATTCGACCTAAGCAAGTACCATGAATGGCACTTGCTTAGTTCGAACTAACTTTTTCTAGTTAGTTTTTCGAACTAACTAATTCGAACTAATTTTAGCAAGTGTAGACATAGCCAAGGATTTTTTTAAATTATATGGATTTTTATAATTTGTCTGATTTTCTTTATTTTGTCATTTAAATTATAATAAATTTTTCTTTTTAAAAATAGTCTTGCTTAAAATAAAATCTGAATGTAATGCAAAATATGATAAAGGCCTACATGTATTATAATCTCATAAAACATTGAGTCCATGAGCCTCTATTAAAAACTCTGAGTTGAAGATGCTTTTCTAGATAAAGACAGAATCAGAGTCAAAACATCTAACTTTTAAGTCAAGCTGTGCACTTTAAGACAACAGAGTCTTGTGGCACTTTTAAAGACTAACAGATTTATTTAAATCTGTTAGTCTTTAAAAGTGCCACAGGACTCTGTTGTCTTTCTACAATAGACTAACACGGCTACCCCTTTGGAATTTGTGCACTTTAAGTCATTAAGGGGTTGTTTTTGTTTAATAAATGTCACATGCTGTGTTAGATGCTTAATTAAAATTCCAATTACTATCCTAATGCAGCTTGAATTATGAGCAAAAATTTACCATTCACCATATTCTAACATGCCAACAATATATAATTTATTACGAAAAGTCTGAAAATATTAAACTAGATAATTGCTTAAATAAAGGTATATGGTTATAGTGTACCGTCGTAGGTAGCAAAAAGATGTACCAAATCTGGTGTAAAGGCTTTGTTTGGTTATAAATCAATATGTCCAATGATTGTATCAACCAATGAGAATGCACCTTTCTTTAGCACTCACTGAAGTGCAAATGAAAAAAATCGATCACAATTGATTATTAAATTGAAGCGTTCTACTTGGTGATCTAAATCTGTGGTTCTCGAGGGTGGCTCTCTGCGGGGAGAGGGTGCAAGATGGATCATAGGGGGTGCAGTATAGCGGGCAGAGCCGGTCTAGCTCATGTTCCCCAGAGATGGAAGCAGCCATCATCACACTACTCACCTTGTGCAGCAGCAGCCCTCTGCTGCTGCGGGGCACACACCCTGCACTGCTGCTCTCTTGCTTCCTGTGTGCTGAAGCCGCCACTCCCCACTTCCCGCGCTGTAGGCCCTGATTTTTTTCCGGCGGGGAGGGAAGGGGCACAATTGTTAGGGCCAACAACGTGATAAGTGCCCAACTAAAAATCATGTCTCCCCTTCCCCCAACCCGCTCTCCCCCCGCAGGAAAGAACAGGGCCTACAGCACAGGAAGTGCCCCTGTTTTTTTCTGAAAGGATGCCCCCTTTCAGAAGGAGGAATGGGGGGGTGCAATTTGGGGGAGTGGGGAGGTGTGATTGTTTGACAAAGGCTCATTTAAAAAGTTTGAGAACCACTGATTTAAATCACCTTGATTTCAATCACTCTGCCTTGAACAGACCATTGCAATACAAACGTCTGTCCTTTCCCCTCTGACAGTGTAACTCCAGACCCGGGGACACCACCTATAAGGGCAATATGGGTCTGTAGTGCTCCAGGGTTCAGTCCAATCTATGCCAATAGCTCACATTTTGGTTTGGTGGCTGTTCCAAAGAATCAAAAACAAATACTTTTGGATCAACTCAAAATGTTTTTTAAAAAAAAATAAAAATTCAGCCCAATGAAAAATTGAAAAAAATCAAGTTGAGTCCAAGTACTTTGTTTAATTTTTTAGCTATTTTAAAACCTTTTATTTTGTTTTTTTTTTTTTAACATTGACATACGTTTTTAAATGAAAAGAGGTTTAGAATGGAATTATGGAACCATTTTGAAAATGTCGAAATGAAACGTTGCAATTTTTCCTGAATTTGTTACTTTAGGGCTTTTTTTTCTGAATGAAACAATTTGGCAAAATCGCCACAGGTTTGCAAAAGGTTTCGGTCGGCCCAAATTTGCACTTTTTGCGGAAAAAAAGTTCTGGCCAAACCATGTTGCTGAGCTCTGATCTGTGGCCCTTTTGCTGAGCCTACCGTGAGGTTTCAGTGCCAACATGATGATTGTGCCGAGACACCCGACCACTAGGCACTGCAGTGAGACCACCAGATGGCCATCACCCGCAATGCGAGTCACTCACCGACAGCCTGGACGGTATTCAGTAACCAGAGAATTCAAGGTGGAGAGCCATTCACAGCTGGTGTCAGTCAGTGCAGACTCACTCACTTCAACAAATTTCCCTGATACACAGCCACAGAGGAGCTGACCCAAAAGCTCCATCTCTCTTCCAGAATTAGTCTTCCCTCCTGCTGCCCCGTGCCTGCAGTCTCATGTATTGCTTCTGCTGGTGGCCCTTTGCACCTCCCTCCCCTCTCTGCACAGCTTCCTCCCCTCCTGAGTGGCCTCTGAGTTGATCATCAGGCCAGTGGAAACTCAGTGGGTTGTGATGGTGACCTGAGCTTGGGGTGGGGAATGGGATATTGAGACCCATCATGTTGTCCATGCTTCCCGCTGGTAGGGAGAGTGCATGGCAGGCATGGATCCATGACTGTAAATGTGCAGCAGGCGTCCCCTTCATTATGCTGTGTGGCGAGACGAGGTTTGTGTTGGATGGAGACCAGCCTGTGGCACGCTAGCTGGGCTTTGACTTGGACAGCCACTTGCAGATCCTTTTCCTCACTCCCCCTCAAGATGAAGCTTACAGCTGTTTGCCATCCTGTGGACTGAGCCCATCCCAGCCCCAACATTCATCCCACTCAACCCGTCTGGGAAGCTGGGCACTCCCTAGGGGTCTGTCTCCACAGGGCATGTGAAAACAAAGAATTTCTGCATGTGTTTTGTTTCCTAATATTATCAGTGCTTCTCTTTTGCCTCACTCTTGTATTGCCTCCACAGAAAATCTCTCTCTTCCCCACCTGCTCCCCAAGTTCCAGCTTCAAGGCCGTTTAACACCCTGTGTTCTTTGCAGTCCCCAAAATCTGCTTTCATCAGTGCAGCCAAGAAGGCGAAACTGAGGTCCAACCCAGTGAAGGTCCGATTTTCAGAACAGGTCACAGTCGGCGAGACAGATCCAGTAAGCCCAACTCCTCCTTTGTCCTCCATTGTACTGATGTGGGTACTATGTGCACATTGCATTTTTCTGCTGTCAGACTGCTCCTCTAAAAGGTGGCTCTTCCTGGGCTGGTGAAGTAAGTCATGCTGATCATTTCCACCCCATGTGTGGGAGGTGATGCCTGAGAGATTTCCACTAATCAGCTTGTATGAAATGGACCATGGTCCATCTAACTTCATATCTAGTGGACAAAGGATTGCGTTGTGTGTCATGGTTACAGGGCTGACTTCACCTCTCTCCCCACTCTGAGCACATCCCCACAGGTGTCACGCTTTATGCCGTCACCTCTCCTGGGCTGGAAGCCCAGAATTCTCCCAGGTCCTGTGCTACGCCACCAGGTGTATCAGTCATGATTATCTCAACAGGTCCAGCTGGATCTGGGACTTGTTATTCTTCCCTTTAGGAATCTGCAGCCAGTGGTGACTATGATGACCAGACTGCCTGCTGAAACCAAAGTCCTGCTTAATCTGAACAGTAGGAACAAAGCGTAGCGTTAGAGGGAAAGGATTAAAAAACCCACAAAAGGTCCATACACATTCCTGCCTTATCTAAAGCCCAATCTTCCCATGATGGTGGAGCAGCAGACCTAGCTTTTTCAGACTCCACCTCACTCCAGCAGGTATCTGTGTTAGTCTGTCCCCCAACAGTGACTGCTAGACCTCTCAAAAGAATATTTTTAATCTCTGTATTATCCTTTTGAGCTGTTGGTTCCCAGCCTTCACAAAACAAACGGTGGGTGTAGGTTGGAGCAAAGGGTAGGCTCTTCAGGTTAATAACTCAGGATGCATCTAGTAAATTAAGTCGATTTAAGCAGGCTAAAGTAGACTTAATTTACTCTGCGTCTACACTACAGTTTCCTTAAATCGACTTAAGCAGCAGCAGCTTAAGTCAATTTAAGGAAATTTTAAGTCGACTTAATAAGGCCTGGTTTTAAGCCAACTTACTGGTTAAGTCGACTTTATTAAGTTGACTTAAGTCAGTGTAGATGCAGATTAGCCCTAAATCGACCTAAAGGGTCCCCAGGGCTCCCCCACTGACCTCCCTCGCAGGGTGCCTGGCACAGCCAGAGCCTGGCGTGCCCACCCACAGGGCAGGACACAGCCGTACCCGCCCCGCCCTGCTCCTGTACCCTGCCCCCGTCCCTGTCCTGCTCAGCCCCCATGTACCCTAATACAATGGGGAAGATGCTGAGCTCCCTGGCACTTTTAAAGGGGTGCCCAGGGAAGGGGGGCACCACTTGGGTGCCCTCCTTCCCACCATGCACCACTTCCAGGTCCACCTAGCCCCTGCAAGTCAACTTAGGCATCCAATGTGGACGCTCTAAGTTGATTTGGCAAGGTTGACTTTAGGTCGACCTATATTTACAGTGTAGACACGCTAAGTCGACTTATTTGAACAAGTGTAGACATAGCCTCAGGTACTGTTTCTTAATGTCCCCTGAAGTGTTTACTTAGAGGTGTCTTATCTGCAGCCACTGTTACGCTTTCCTCCTTGTTTTTTCAACAGCCTGCTCTTCAACCAAACATATATTCAGTAGATATACCATTAACCAGGTCAAGATAGAGTATTCATAAATCATGTCAGGCAGCTCCAAATCAATCCCAGCCTGAGCCAAGGATATATGTTAATCTGAGAGGAGAAAGGGATGGGAACAAGGGATCCCTTTTCATTTGGATCTAATGGTTGTGCATTGATCCATAAATCCCTGTAGATCTAGTAAGGGACAGTTTTGGGGATCCATTCTTAATAGGTCTGTTTGGGCTTCTGCAGAGATCCCAGCAGATCTGAAGAGATGATATTGTACCCAGTATTCAGGGATTCCTCTAGTGAGGTAAGGGGTTGTGTTATGATCTAAGGATCTCATAAAATCTGGGGGAGAAGAAGCTGGGGCGTATCTACAAGGCATGGCAGTTACTGTATTAGGACTGTTCTTGGTAGGTCTGGCGGGAGGATTTGTAGCAGTGATCTCAGGTTCCCAGAACGAAAGAGGTACTATGGTCTGGGCAGTTCTGTAGATGCATTTGAAGTGACTGATGCACCTGATGTGAGGAATATGGCATGACAGAGGGATCAGGGAATACTGGTAATAGGGCTGGCCTGTGATCCCCAGTGCTCTCTAGTAATCTGATCTAGTCCTAAGGTCCACCTGTGTCCCAGATAAGCTTTTGTGAAGGAGGAGATAGTGCTGCTTCATAGATCTCCGCAGACTGGGAGGATAGTCTGATACAAGCCAAGTCCCTGCAGATGTGTAGGAAGGGATGGGGTGAATCAGGAACAGATGTGACTGTGGGAATGTCTGCGGTGTGGTACAACAGGTGTACGAATGCTGAGTGCACAGAGGACCTTTCCATTGCATTGTGAACTCCGCCTACAACACTATTAAAGGCCATTACTGTTGAAGAATGCAGCTACTGCATCCTGAGTGGGGCAGGTGCCTCTGAGTTGGTCTGTGCTGCAGCTGGGAACGAGCTGCCAGCCTGGGGAGACAGGGTTTGAGTTGGGTTTGAGTAAAACTCACAGTCTGGACATTGTGACTTAGGCAGAGACTCAGGGCAGATCCCACCCTGCCCCACTAACTCAGGCCCATAGGGTCAATTAGGCTTGAGGGCCTGAGTCGCCACCTGAGCTGCAACATCCAGACCATTAGTGTGCTCACCCAAGTCTGTCTCTCCAAGGGGGTAGCGAAGATATAGCCTGTGAGCCAGTAGCACCAGTGCTCAAATCTCTATGCTGCCTTGTGATGCAATCTTGAAAGCCCTGCTGGGTGTGAGATAGAACTGTTGCTCTGTTGTAGCGCGCACACTCGCTGTCCGTCCCTGGATGGAACGCTCCAGTGCAGTGGATGGCAGCAATGGCCTTGTATAATGTCACCAGTTGTGAGTGGTTTTATGTCATGCATGTTCATTTTGTATTTCTTGAATAATCACCTAGGTGTCTTTTCCTAAGAGACCCTGCAAACAACAGTCCTGGGGTCCATAGAAAGGGACCTGGGCACCTCTGAATGTTGGGTGAAGGGGTGAGGAGATTCAGCACTGGTCCAGCCCTCTCTTAGGTCTAGGAGACGAGGCAACAGTATCAGCCCTATGTGGAGCATCAGCATCATAATCTAGAGATCTTGGTAGACTGAAGGTCTGGCCAGCCCAGGAGGTGAAAGCTGGCCTCGTGTAGGGACAGAATCTCTGGTGTCCTCCACTGACCTTGGTGCTCATCAGCATCTGGTGTGGGACTGCCCCACAGCAAGTCAAAAAAGGCTGGGAGGTGGCTCAGGGCTCTTGAGTGCGAGACTGCAGCTCACTTCATGGATTCCCCACCCCCTACACAGATTTGACTTGAAGATGTGCCATGCTGGGAAGCAGACATTGACTATCCCCAATGTCAGGTTGTATTCATGTATGTGCAATGCAGAATACAGCATGTTGCCATCTGATGGGATTGCCTAACCATTACTCCTAGAGAAACACTGAGTACATGGACTATCATTTTGATATGGCAGCAGCCAGCTCAGCACCCTACAGACAAGACTGCCCAAAGAGAGAGAGAGAGGGTGCAGACACCACTGTTCATGGGGAGGCCTCCAGACAGGAGCTAGCTTGAAGTGTCTCTTCCTTCTTTAGTTGTAGTGATTGGGGACAGCATTATACAGACATGGCCTAATGTTTGTAATGGGCTTAATATTTATTTAGAGGTGGGTAAGGGGGTGTTCAAGGTTTGTTTGTTTCTTTGTTCTGCTATTTTATATATTAGAGATATATGGAGTGTTAAGCCTGCCCTTGTTTGGCTTCACTGGAGAACTCCTTGGAGGTTGGTGACGTGCACTTTCTCTGGCCTGAAGTGGAAGGATTGAGATTTAGCAGATCTTCTTTTCCAGCTGTTCATCAGGCATTTGAGTTAAATGGGTGTTCACAAAAAACCCAGGTGCTTTGAACAATCCATAGTCCCCTAAGTAGGTTTCACTTCTTGAGTATCTGTGATGTCCTGCCCTGTCATTTCTCCAGTCATCCATAGAATTAGAATCTTCCAGGAAAAAAATAGGACAGAAAAGCTCTGATTTCTAATGTGAAGAGCATGGAACTTTTTGCCTTGCAAACCTTCTTCATAAGGAATCAAAAACAGGCATGTGCCAAATTTTCTTTCCCTTTACAACTTACCTTATAAACTTAAGTTGGTCCCAGGCCAGTTGATTCCTGTAAAGACAGTAAAGTTTAAAAGGGTGCTGTGCTTGCAGAGAGAAGTCTGGTTTTGATTGGCCAAAACACCCTGAAAGTCTGTCCTCTGAACTAGTCAGACAGCAGCCAGATCTGCTAAAATGTTTTCATGGAGGAACACTCATCAGAACGAAGGATGTAAGCCAGTTCAGGCATTTGGTATCAGAGAAACTGAATCCTTGGCAATGAAGGCTTCTGTGAGATCAGAGTCTCTTGCTCTGTCCAGAAGGTTTCTTGGAACACTGTGTGGGGATCACACCTGGCGTAGTAGGTGACTTTAATGAAGCACCCCAGTGCAAAAAGCTTTGAGGCTATGTCTGTGAAGTGGACCGCTTTGCCTTGGTATTTCTGTGTAGCAGTGAGTGACTGTAATCCTGCGATAACGTTTATCCCAGTGACATTATCTCTTAATTGCACAAAGATTTTTGTTAAGCAGCGCTAGTAAAAATAAATCTTAAAGCACTTCTAGCAAATTCTATTTTTAAGCTAAATCAATTAAGTAATTATCCGATTCGAACGTTGCTTTCTAAATAAAATCATTCTTCTCTGCACTGCCTGTATGGGGTGTGCAGTTCAACAGATGGGTTTCTGTATGGCTTAAGATGGGCTGGGGGCTAAGATGGATCACTAGGGGAGATTTGCAGAGCAAAGGGAGTGTTGTTCTTAACTGTAGTTCCACCATAGATCTGGGAAGAGGGGGCAGGAAAAAGTCAAGGAATCTTGGATGGGCATTTCAAAAGATTCCTAAAGACCAGTATGCCCAGTTCACACTGTGGTTAGTGGAAATTGGGTATGTGAATCCAACAGGCAGATGTGGCATTCTCAGCCCCTGTGCTTTCAAAGAACTCAGTGCAGATGCTCTATTTTCAAGGAAAAATTGCCTTTTCTTAGCTGACATTCTTTTTCTCTCTTCACACCCATCTCTCATTTCATCGGCCTCCTCCCTCACTCTTCCCTTCTCCTGTTCCCACACTCTTCCTTTCAATGCCCTCTTTCTTTGCTGCATTCCCTCCCTATCTTGTGCCTGTTGGGGATCTGCCTTTCCCCTGGTGCTGTTTGCCAGGACATGTTGAAGAAAGAAGCTCTTCTCCTCATCCCCAATGTATTGAAGGTTTTCCTGGAGAACGGGCAGATCAAGTCGTTCACATTTGATGGCCGAACAACCGTCAAGGTGGGAGCCCTCCTCTGATACCATAGGACCTTCCTTCCTTCTGGGTTTCCCTTCTCACATTTGTGTGTTCCCTTTCCCAGTCTCTTGCAGCTTTGCACAAAGCACTTTGCTGTCTAGAGCTGGCCCCAGATAATAAATAGCATGTTTCCCTCCCTGGGTGCTGTATTTTCCATGGCGCAATATTCTGCTCTTCTTCTCTGACCCCAGCTTCTCTCCTTCCCTGGATCCCCCATTTCACCAGCCTCTTGCTTTGTTTTGGGGCCCCGTGCTGAACCTATTCCACACACCTGCTGGGCTCATGTAACCCTCTCTGTGCGTCTTTTTCTGTGTTGTATTGCCAGGACGTGATGGTGACGCTACAGGACCGCCTCTCCCTGAGATACATTGAGCATTTCGCCCTGGTCCTGGAGTATTCCAGCCCAGAGCAAAGCCACAAGTTCCTTCTGCTCCAGGACAAACAGCCCCTAGCCCACGTAAGCCTCTGAGCTGCATCTAGCTGGGCATCTGGTTGGGGTGGAGAGTGTGAGCATGGGAGGTTTCCACCCAGAGAAAGGTGATCTGGGATGGAGTCAGTTCAATGCCATCAGTCACCACTAGAATGGGTCCCACAGGTTCAGGTCTACAAGGTGGAGTCCCTGTCTGGGGAGGGGAATAATCGGTGATTTATCTGTCATACACTGTCCCCCCTGCGGAGACTCTTTTTGCCCCCAACACTTGGAGGGTTGGGAAGCCAGGATTTACTAACGTCCCCAGCAGAGTATAGGGGAGCTAGAAAGATGCCTTAGCACACTGCCAGGAGATAGCTGATTTAAGCTGCCAGGCTTTACCCTTCATGGCATGATTCCTTTCAGTGTTAGATGTAAACAAGTGATGTACCTTAATCCTGCCCTAGAAGAATGAGTTTCTGCTGGGGTGAGGGGGGGTATCCATTCTGCAAGGCCATCCAGCTTGGTGTCCTCTGCGCCCCCTCCCCCCCCCAGTGGGTTTCAGTCCCATGAGGGGCGGTCATTGGCCCAGGATGAAGGGCATTCAGACTTGTATCTTCTGGTCAGCTGATGCAGTAGAGATTCTTCTAAAGCTACATGGGGCACGGAAGAGTTCCACTGACATCTCCTTAGCTTAGCTACCAGGCTCCCCCTGGCTCCTCAGCAGACACTGGAACCAGTAAGAAAGAAGGGGGCTGGCTGAGTGGCCTGTGGGGTGCCCAGCTGCCTGGCAACTTGATTCTTGCTCACAGGCGGCTCTAGTAAGAGTAATAATGTAGTAACTTTTGTCTTTGGACTGCTGAACAAACCCTGGCTTCGTGTAACAGAATCCTCAGCACCCCTCTGGGACAACCCCACACCGGAAAAGACTGAGAGGTGGACTCGTGGCAGGCTACAGTCTCAATTTTGCAGGCACAGATCCTTGATTATAGACCTCTAGCCCCCTGATCTGTGGACACAGGTAGCCACGATCCAGGTATTAGTACTTGTGCCTGCAGCTGTCCACCATCTGATCTGATCACAGTACTGATATAACCACCTCAGTATATAAGTGCCTGCAAAACTGGCCTTATAATGACAGTAACTCCTGGAGCCGCATGTAGGAATGCCCTGAATCCTGGCCACTCCATTCCGGCCTGACACCTCCCTGGCAGATGGGCTGAGATCCAGTTCTCCATGCCCCTAGAGCTTGGAGCACGGTGCTCCAGTGTCTCAGTTTGGGCTGATCCCCATTTCTAGGGTGGGAGAAGTGGGCAGGGAAGGACAGGAAACAGCAAGGGCATGGAGCTGTGAAATTCATGGTGTACAGAGCTGCATACAGGACTGTTCGCCACTCCCTGCCTTAGGACAGCACCTTCTGCTTCCGGCCTCACCTTTTGTTCTCTCACTGGGGCAGGTGGTGCAGAGGACACATTATCAGGGGATGCGATGCCTCTTTCGTGTGAGTTTCTTCCCCAAAGACCCTGCAGAGCTGCTGCACAGAGACCCGGCTGCGTTTGAGTACCTGTACATCCAGGTAGGGAGCCGGTGGCCTGCATGGCAGAGAGGGAATTCCCCAGCTAAACCATTGGGAGGGACAGACCAGGAGGTCCGGCACGTGGCCGATAGAAATACAACCTCATTGCTGTTCTCAGGGTCACTTCAATCCCAGAATTACCCAACATGCATTGCCCTGCAGGCAGTGCCACTCAGAACTCTGACCGCGTGAGCAGTGCCCTCTGGGATGGCTGTAGCGTTGTGTTCCTCCCCTGTGTTCAATGGAGATGTCAGATACCATGAAGGCTGGCAGATCAGCCGAGGCGGCAGATGGTGGAAGGAAAACCCAAACCAGTCCATTGCTGCCTGCGGAGCAGCCCGCCGGTGCCTGGCAGCTCGGTGTGCTGCCCTCTCTGGGCAGGCCAGTCTGGCAGCAGGACTGGGATGCTCAGGTGTTGTGTTTGTGAAGCGGCCGAGGGGCCAGCTCTGGTTTGACGCTGAGCAGTCTCCTCTCTTACCCAGAGCCGCAACGATGTGATCAGGGAGCGCTTTGGGATGGACCCCAAGCCAGAAACACTGCTGGGTTTGGCTGCCCTCCATATCTACATCACCGTCTCCGCCACCCGGCCCACCCAGAAGGTGTCCCTCAAAACTGTGGAGTGAGTCCTCCTCCCCCAATCCCCCCTCCCCAACCCTGCCCCCTTTCCCCAGCCATGTGTCCTGTTAATCTGGCCAGGGCTCACCCCTTGTCACTGAGGAATTCCCCAGGAAGCTGAGATGAGGCTGTGCAGACGAGCGTTTCAGGGTGAGGAGACGTAGGGTGCAGATGGAATCAGCTGATGGGAAGTGGGTCTGGTGGCAGGCCCTGCATGACCCTATTGATAGAATGAACAGAGCATTTGCAAAGAGATGTCTGAAACCAGCAGAGCCTGCTTTTGTTACAAAGTCCAAACCAACATAGACTGATAAGGAAGCTTGCTGCAAAGCTGGGACCGTTTCTAAGGGAACCTGGGCCAATTTACAGCATGGTGTCCAACGCAAGTAAAACTGATGGGGCTGTATCATTGCAGCATACAATCATAGTGATGCTTTGCATTTCTCTGTCCCAGAGGCTCCCAGAGTATGTTTCAATCAATAAAGAATTAATCTTCACTGTCTCAGTCCACCCCTCATCTGAGATGGGTAGGTATTATTCCCTATTGATGTATGGGGAAACTGAGGCATACAGGGGTTAAGGGACCTGCCCAAGGTCATAAAGTGAGTCAGCGTCAGAACCAGAAGTAGCTCCAACATTTCCAGGGTCCCAGTTCCCAGCTCTAACCATGAGAGCATCCTTCCTCGCTAGCTGGAACTGAATGGTTCTGAGTGTTACTCTGAGTTCTCGGCTGGTTTGGTCCCCAAACGCAGCAGGTGTGGCACTCCTTGCAAGGAAGTCAAAGAGACCGTTCTCTTCGCTCCTGCAGACCAAAACTGCTGAGGTTCAGCCTTCCTCAATCTGGTTGTGGTGCCTTGTAGACACTTAGCAATTGCTTTGGCTCCCTCTGTTGGCAAGAAGGTACTTCTGCATCCTGGCAACTGTGCAGCTCCATCTGCGTTTCCACTCCAATCCTTTGCACCCTGCAGGTTGGCTCACTAGGATCCCACCAAATACGCCCTTAAGGATGGAGCTGTGATGCATTGGGCAATGACTGCAGATTACGCTGGGGGTGGAAAGTGTGAGCGGGGTACTCAGAGCATTTCAGAATCATCTTTGCTGCAGTCTGGAATCCATAGTCAACCTGTAGAATGTTCCCCTTCCTCCTGTGGGGTATATTGTGAGGCAGAATATGTGCTGTCTCAGAGTTGCTCCCCACGTATAAGTGCCCTCTGGTGCTAGCCAGCTGAATTGTTTTACTCCTTCCCCTCCGTTCTCTGTCACATTCTTCTCATCCTGCTGAGCGCCTGCCATTCTCTCGCCTCTCCCTGAAGTCGTTTCTGCTTGCAGGAAGGAATGGGGGCTGGAGCCATTTCTGCCTCCCTCACTTCTGCAGCTCATCAAAGAAAAGAGCCTTCGGAAATCTCTCTCTCAGCAGCTGAAGGCCCATCAGACCCAGCCGCCTAGTGGCACCAAGGTAAGCAAAAGCCAGCACAGCCCCCCCCCCGTGGGTGCTGGGCGGGGCGTGCTGCAGCTGATATGAGCCAGCCAGAGCTTTTATGTTTTCACTTGCTATTAGTGTGCATGGCTAGCCAGCGATTCATGTTATTGTATGCAACTGATGTTTAAGGCCCTTTACAGTGTGCTGTAAATCCCCGGGGGTGATTGTCGGCTAGCTTGCTCGGTCATGAATCCATTTGCCAGGGTGATCTGGATTTCACAGCAGTAAACTGTGGTGGAACACAGTCAGTTCAAATAAACCGAGAATCAGCCTGAAACTTGGTCAAAAAGTCTCAAGTGTAGTTAACTTTGCTTTATGATTCTTTTCTGCTTCTGAACATCAGGAGAGGCCTGGCAATGGCCTGTTAGAGGGGCCTGCCTGCCCACCCAGCCCCTGCAGCTGCTACTGTTCTTGTGAGGGAGGCCACCTCTCATGGGAGCTGCAGATACCAGCGGGATGGGTTTAAGAAGTAGCTGAACATCTGAATGGATGTTCTTCACAGTGCTAATAAACCTTTAGATATTTGCCCTGCGCTGCCCTGTCCCATTGCAAAATAAAATACGTTTCCAACACCAAAAGCAGCTGTTTGCTTTCGGATGTTAAGGGAGCACAGCTGCCATCCCCATGTCACCTGGGGACGTCCCCATGTCACAAATCATTTAAGGCACAATGGCAAATTCTAAACCACCAGCTGCAAGCTTTCAGAGGGGACCTTCCATGACTCCTTTGCTTTTTCAGCCTCTTAAGTCTTTGCTTTGTTAACTGATGTATTTCCTCAGGTCTCAACAACCCAGGCAAAGCTCCAGTATCTGCGGCTCCTGAATGAGCTTCCGACCTTTGCAGGAGTTCTCTTCAACACTGTGGGACTGGTATGGTCATTCCAGCACATGATACAGAGTAGACCATCCTCATGATTTTTGGTGGGTCTTCATGGGTTCTGAGGGTGCTGTGTAATTGGCAGTCAGCCACTGGCATGCACAGCAGCAAACACACAACTGCACATGTGCACAAGTGTGTCTGAACTCCAAATAAATGACCAGACATTTCTCAAGGTCTCTTAGATTCTAATAAATGCCTGGGGAGGTCAAGATACTAAAGTCTGCCCATAAAACCTTCAGAGTCTCTGCTGACTACAAGCCAGATCCCACGCTACTGTGAATTGTATCCCTGTGGAAGTCAATGAATCTATGCCAATTTCTTCCAGATGAGGATCAGGCCCTTTGTGTCTTTAGTTGTTTAATTAGATGATCTTCTGCCCAATTAATTTTATAGATCCTCCGCTGTGCTCTTAAATCCCAGCTCCACGAAAGAAATCCTGTTTCCCAGGGTTTGCATCTGTGAACATTTAGTAGATGTCCTGTCATTGGCCTGTGGACATCTCATCTTGCCTTCCCCTCCACAAGTGTCTGTGAGGCCTGGAAGCATCCAGCCCCACTGCCCACCGATGGAGGGCCGAGTCCCCGGAAACACAACAAATTCCCCATTCTGTCTTTGTGGGGAATAGGCCAGACAGTCTTGAAATTTTTGTGATTAGCAATCCCAGCCTGCCCCTCTGCTCAGCAGTGTCTTGGTAGCTGGTATAATCTCCCGGGGCACAATCCAGTCCTTCCTCCTATTCATCATCCCCATTAAAATCATCCTCATCAACGCAGCCTCATTTTGTCCACTGCAGGATGAAGGCCACACAGCCAAACATGAGCATGTAGGACCTGCCAAGGTTCCCAGTTGCCTGGTTCATCTCCATCTCTAATGGCCTTTGAACCACCTTCCATCCATGGGTCTCCATTCTGTTGTAAGTGTCATCCATCTGCCATCGTTCCTTCTTGCAGGGGATACTGTCCATGCGTTCATGCATCCCTCTCACTTTGATTTCTTCCCCATTGAGTTGGTCTCCTTGTCCTTCAACATCTTTTGACTTCTTTATAATGATGTAGAAATTCCATAAGCACCTATCCCAACAGCTACAAGCACTCCATAAAAAAAGATCTAGAATACATTAAGCAGGTTACATGGTCAAGGGATTTGCGCAGGGGAGTGGATGTCAGGATTCCTGCATCCCATTCCTGGTTCTGACACTGACTTGTTGTGTATCCCTGGGCAAGTGATGTCTCCCTCGGCCTCAGTTTCCTTAAATGTGGAATGAAGGGATACTGATCTAACACTTCCAGGAGAAGTCCAGAGAGTTAATGCTCATAAAGTACTTTGACATGCTCAGATGAAAGTCTTGCAATATATGTATTAGGGTAATAATAGTATAATCATCATTATTTTTCTGTATTTGTTCAACTCGTAGCTTTCCCTTCATGTTCCAGTTTAGCTCCGCATGTTAATGATTACTGCAGTTTTTAATCAGAGATCAGCTTCTCATTTCCTTTAGTGCTCTGTAAAATTCCTCCCACAGTCCCTCTCGTCTTTCTCCCCTTCCACCTGCCTCCTCTTCCTCCTCCTCAGAGGTGATTTAAAACCAGCCGGCTTTGTAATATGCTTTTACTTTTCTGTAACGCTACAAGAGGCCTGAATATTTCATTCAGACAATCAATTCAGCTATTTATTTTTAGATAGTCTTGCCAATCTGCATGCTGTTCCGAGGTGCCTTTCCCAGCACTGCAGAAAAGGGAGTTAAACTGTTGGCAGGCTCCTGGTGTGCTCTCATCATCGGCTGCCCCCCTGCTCTGCATTAAGTATCTCTGGTGCTATGACCACCCCCCCCAGCCCAGAACAAGGCTGGATTTCAGCCACCCGAATAAATAACACCTTGGTTACAGGCTTGGTCAGTGTATGGAACAGGGCTCAGTGGGGTTGGACAGTTTGCCATACAGCATTTTTTCACACCTCTGTCTCTCTCTCTCTCTATTCTTTCGGCTGGGATCGCCACACTCTCAGGATGAGAAACAGCCAGCCACCATGTTGTTGGTGGGGCCCCGCCACGGCATCAGCCACGTCATTGACCTGAAGACCAACCTCACCACGGTGTTGTCGGAGTTCAGCAAGGTCAGCAAGATCCAGCTGTTCAGGGAAAACCAGGGCGTGGCACGGGTGGAGACGAGCATCCTGGATGCTAAGGTAGGCACAGGTTCCTCCCAGGATGCAGAGGGAGCTCTGGTCATCAGTGGGAGAATGGCTAGCAGGGGTGTTCTGGAGGGTCACACAGGAAGGCTTGGAGGCTGTGGATCAGGGCTCCTCTAAGGACTTTTCTTTGGATAACATTTAGGACACAAGTACAGATGTGTTGGTTGGTCTCATCATTAGTGTGTCTCCTTGCCCATTTGAGAAGCAGACTGATCAAGTAGAGAGGGCACTGGTCTGGGAATCAGGAGACTTGAATTTTAGCCACTTGGGCCAGTCACTTCCTCTCTGATTCCCCTGCATCTGTCTTGTCTAGTTAGCGTGTAAGCTGCCTGAGGAAGAGACTAGCTCACTATGTATCCGCACGGAGTCTAGAGCAGTGGAGCTCTGGTTTTGG
>ML685808.1:1178186-1296123 GCA_007922175.1 Pelusios castaneus
ATGACATAGCATCAGGTCAGGCTGTAACAGCAAATCAAAATAGGTGTTAGGATTCAAAACACTGGGGAACACTGTGGGTATTGCTGGCTTCCCTGCACTCAGAATGGACTGAGAGCTGGGCAGCCATCCAGAAACATGACAAAGATGCAAACAACTCGTGGCGCTGAGATTTTCTGGACCACACAAAGCCAAATCTGAATAAGAAACAAATGCAGCTATCCAAGACTATGGACTGGGGCAACCAGAGGCACTTTCAGCATGCATTCCACTGGTGCAGAAGATTGGAAAACACTGAGAACTTACTTTGATAAATGTATATAATATGCTATGCCAAAAAGAAACCCAGTTTTTGATTGTTCAGCATGCCATAGGGAAAGCACAAAGGAGTCACAGACATTTGACTGGTCTGTAAGAAAATGAAAGATTATGTATATTGAGACCTCAAGATCTTTTGCAGCACATCAATACGCATTTCTCTGGCTATCGATGGACAGTGTAAAGTTAAAGGTATGTGCAAATGAGAGAACAGATTATAAAATAATATAGTTTGGCCTGAAGTTTATATTGAGGTTATGCCTGTCCACAGATTCATGGATTTAGAGCCAAAAGGGACCATCTTGATCATCTAATCTGACCTCTTACATCAGGCAGGCAGAAAATTTCTCCCAGTGATTCCCCCATCAAGCCCCATCACTTCTGACTGAGCTAACCCTTAGCAAGATTGTCAACCTTGATTCAAATACATCAAGTGATGAAGAATACATCACATCCCTAGGGAAACTGTTTCAAAAAGCTGCACCTATTTCCAGTGAATTTGTCTAATATTAACTCTAGACCAAGCTTGTTGGAAAAGAAAAATGTTTTAATGGATATTTTAATTAAAAAATTAATTCTTTTTTTCTTTAACATTTGAAATTTCAACAAAAAATTAATTGAAAAATCAAACCGTGGAAAAATGCACATGCCCCTGCTTCCAGCCTCTGGATTTTGTTATACATTTATTGGCGAGTTTAAAGAGCATTCTAGCATCAGGCGTCTTTGCCTCATTAATGTACTTGTAGTTAGGGGTCTGAATGGATGTTGAAATCTTGAATGGACTAAACTGGTCCTATCTGTAAATATAACTAAGATCATGACGTTTGGAATTGTCAAAGGAATACGGTCATTCCATTAAATGTGTCCTTGTTTGTCTTGAACCAACATTCATCCTAAATGTGATACTGCACTGGCAAAAATCAGATGAATAATTCAGTTACAACATCCACAGAGAATACCATCCAGGAAAGGATAGACCTGTTGGTGATGAGTGGTCAAGAGACTCCCCACTGATACAGTAATGACCCCAGTCAAGGAACAGACACATGGAACATACCAGTCAGTGATCAGAAAATGGGTAGATATGAAACAAGCCACCATGAAAAGTCAACATATGAAAAGCTAAAATGGTTGGTCAAATATTAGAAAGAAGTATCTTTGCACTGGAACCAGGGAGATGGGTTCTCAGTCTCATCTCAGACTAGTTTTTAATGATGGGAAAGGATTTTGGGGTCACGGGGACAAGATACACTATGAAGACACAAGGAGGATATGCCATGGCAATTAGAAAACAAAGACCCATGACATCTTTTGACATGGTGCATATTAGAAACAGAGCAATTTGTTTCAAGACATTCAGTGGATTAAGCATCTATTCAGGAAAGCACTTAAGCACATATTTATGTTCCATTTACTTCAATGAGACTTAAGCACTTGCTTAAAGTTAGCATGTACTTACGTGTTTTGTGGATCAGAGACAGATTTAAGCATATGCTTGAATGCTTTGCTGAACTGGGACTTAAAAGAACATGACTATATAAAAGGACCAGGCATACTACATGATCTGTCGCTCTAGCAGACCATGGGCACTGATTTGCTTATGTGGAACGACGCAGGCTGTATAAATGCTCTTGATTTTGACAGTAGTAGTTGGGTTTCTAGAAGCTCTGCAATAAACCAGAAAAGCTGATTTTCTAGACAGGGAATAACTGGGGGGAAATAAGTCTTCAACAATAGTCCTCACTGTTGCTTGCAGGATTTTGCCAAAGAGTGAGATTCTAAACACATTGTGGTAAATCTATGTAATCCACAAAGAGAAAACAGTCATAGCCATAAAACACAGTTCAGTTCCTTTATTATTATTACTCAGCAGCTCAAATGAAAGCAGTTCAAAGCTGGTGCCACATAAATTCCCCAGCAACACTGATTGTAAATTGAACAACTGATGGTTTAGAATGGAAATTTTTCCTATTTATTCCCAAGTCTGATTTAACTAAGTATCTTTTTAACAACCCATTTTCCTTGCATGCTTGGAACATATGGACCAAGATTGATAGGATTTTAAAGTGTCTTGTCTTACTCTCGTCTTTGTCTCTCATTCATAATTCCTTCTCTTGTACTATTGCAGTTAAAGGGTAAGCAACTGGATCAAGTGTGACACTGTACAACTAACAATGTAATTTAATGTGCAATAAAAAACCTTCACACTTGACCAATTGTAGAACAAAACCACCATCAGTCATGTACCTAAGTGTCATTATCATTTAATCAAGCAATGCGTTTTGCAGAATAATAAAGCAGTACTCAGAAACCTTGCTAAGCCAGTAATACTAATTGAGATTAAGGCTTCTAGCTTTTAGAACAGTAATGCTGTAGTCAGCGACAATGTGCATCTTACTAATTACCAAACAAAAACCGAGTAGCTGTGCTCACATGAAGACTAGGCAAGGGGCATTTGTAATCCTCATACATTCTGCTCGTTGGTTGTTAATTATCTGCAGGAAGTGCCAATTTGTGTTGATCACAGAATCACTCAGGACCAAATCCTGTTTCATTCCTGACAACACATACAGATTGGGCTTCTCTGACAAAGCACCATTGAAGAGATTATGGACAATCTGTCTCTCTGAGTCATATAGTGAAATTGTCCAAAAAATCAAAATATTCTGGTTCTAGCAGAAAAAGCACTTCAGGCTGGATATTCCATTGCCTCTGATCTCCAATTGCCTCAAAGGAACAAGGAGGCCTCCAGGAGATAGTTTACACAGCTCTGGCATCTCTCTGAATGGTGTTGGCAGCCTATAAGACTGGATGATCTGGGGGTCCCTTCGGCTCTTAAACTCTGTGACACCATGTCCAGAATCTGTCCTCTGCCCCACCAGTGCACAAACCATATTCCGGCCTTTGAATTGAATTTTAAATGAATTCACTGTCTTATCCCCTTCCGAAGCACCAGCAGGTGTGGACAGTTGCTTCTCTGGCCTCAGTCAGGTCTTATCACTTCAATTCTTGTTGTTAGCTCTCAGATTATTGCTGCAGACTGGAAAAAAAAAACAAATGCTCCCGTCGTCAACAGGTGGCTTCAGAAACCTGGGAAGTCTGCAGCATGAAGAAAAGGCATTAGCCGCAAGAGCAGAAATCTGAACACATGGGCTCCCTTTCAGCACTTCCACCGGCGCTAGGAGCTGGGTTAAAAGAAGCAGTATTCCTCACAAGGACATGGGGAACCTAGATCCTGTCAGCTTTCCTTTGTGTTGTATGATGCAGCCACTTCATGTCTTTGTTTCTTGTGTTCCTCTCTTGCTATTTTCTCTTTGATTCCTGTAATCTTGACTTCGGTCTTTAGTTGTGACCACAACAGAAATACAGTTTAGAGGAAAAAACCTATAAAACATGCTGGTGGTAAAGATTCCTGCTTGAGCCTATTTGGAACAAGCCTACTGGCAGTTGTATATCAACTGCTCATCCGCTGGTGAGACGACATCTTTGCTCAGTATTCGCCCTTTACACCTGAAACAGTGAATCTCAGCCAGGTGCAAGCGTAGCTGAAATGTAAATAGCAACATCTATTCTGTTCCTAAGGGCTAATGGCCTCCTGCCCAGGAGTATTGCACTGCTTAGGCCAGACGGGAGGGGATAAGGCTGTATAATTAAGGCCAGGCCATCATTGGCCAGGAAAAGATGGAGTTTCTCAGCCAACCCAAGACATTACAAAGCAAGTAGTTAGGACAAATCTGGTAAAGCACACTGTGTTCTAGTCTGAAACAAACCTTTGGGTATTGGAGTCCTTCTGTCATTATGACACAGGCAAATACCCCTCACACTGGATGGATTTGATTATCGTCTGCTTGTTTTGGAGAGATGAGTATTATCCAGTCTTATGAAGTTGCTGCCATCCCTACTTTGTCACAATACAGGTTCTGAGAGGATGATAAAGACATAACCATCAGCCTGGTGCTTCCAAAGCCTACATCTCCTGTTACATTCACAGCTTGTGAACCACAAGAGTAGCAAATATCAGTCAACACTCCCAGTAGCTCCTCGAGGAGCTCCACAGACCAAAACTGGCCACGCAGTGCAACCTCGGACTGCTCTGGGTTAGCCTCTGAGAGACAGTATGGGCTGGTGGATAGGGCACTGAACTGGGATTCAGGAGACCTTGGCGTTCAGCTGAGCTGAACCACTAACCCTCTGTGTGACCTTGGCAAATGATGTCTCTCCCCATTCTTTGTCAGTCTTGTCTCATTAGACCAGTGGTTTTCAAGTGGGATGCCGTGGCACGCTGGTGTGCCATGAGAACTGTCCAAGTGTGCAGTGAAATTTTGTACAAAGGTAGCAAAAATCAGTGTAAAACTTAATGTTTCATCCTAAACATCTTAAAAAATGTTTCATCTTAAACAATATTCTCTCCAGCCAGAATTACAACTCCTAAAACTCGTGAAAATTAATCATCCAATTAAAAGTGAGGTATCGGTCTTTCGATTCTAAAGCGTGAACATTCTAAATGCAGGGGGCCAAAGAGCAAAATTGAGATGACGTGTATTGTTTTTGTGGTGGATTTGATACATTAATGCATTTGATCCTTTTTTAGCTTGTTGTATGCACTATATTGCAAACCTCTCTAGTAAGACTGTAACCATAGTAAATGTAAGTAAACGAGACCTTTATGAGCAGTCAGTTGAGCTGAAAAAAGTGGGTGTGCCTTGGAACCGTTTGTTTCATTGAACTGTTACTGAAAAGGTTGGGAACCACTCCATTAGACTGTACTCGTGGGGGGAAGGGATTTTCTCTTACCTTGCGTGTGAATAGCGCTTAGAACAACAGGGCCCCCAATTACATTGGGCCCTGTAGAGCCAACTGTAATTGACTAGGTTCACAGCTATCCCTAAAATACGAAGTCATTTGAAGCTTGAGCTGTTTGTCTTATTGTGAATACCTGAGATGATCATGCTGTTACCTTACATGGTACCTTTTTCCCTCTTGGTGGATTCTCAGTACCGTTGCTGATGACGAGGCATTTCTCATGTTGTGAAATGTTGCTCTCATTTGCACTGGTCTAGGTTTTGAATACATTCAAGCTCCTTGACCCATACCCTTCTAAAGAAATTGACTTTCTATGGACCACTCAGTCTGTACTGAGGGGTCTGCCCTGATTCCAGCCATCAAATCAATCAGTGTAGCTGCACGGTGCAAACACACAATACACACAGGCAGACACTGTTGCATCAGCACAGCTGCTTGAAATGGAGGTAAATTGCACCACTGCAAATCCCTGCTTTGCCTCTATCCAAGGGTTCACACTAGGTCAGCTTTGCCACAGCTGGTCACTGATAACAGGAAATCCCCAGTGTGTCCAGGGCCTTATTTCTGCAGATGGAAATAACATCTGCTCATAACAACAGCCTCTTCCTGGTGTGCTAAAATGGGACGATGGTAGGGAGGAGGGAAGAATGTTGACCGTGTATCAAGCAGTGGCATAGCAAGAGTGGCCAGCACCCAGGGGCAAAGCCGACATTTGGACTCCCCCCTGCGCAACTCCCCCTTGCACAGGACAAGAGGGGGGTCTCAGCCCCAGTCCCTAGGGGGCTCCTCTGAGGGGCTGCAGGGGGTGCCAGGCTGGCCCTGTAAGAGCTGGATTAGAGGGGTGCCAGCTCAGGCTCCCCACTTCCCGGGCACCGCCCACACCCCTGCCCTCCACCCATGCTGACCAGAACAGCCTGGGCCCCCCACAGCCCGTCCAATTTTTCCCTTAAAGCAGGGATTAAAATCCTTTCCTAGCGTGAGAATGAATGTTACTCCCAAACAAAATGACACCATTGCTCAAAAGGCAGAAATTTAGCTTTCCAGGTGGTTGGAAGTAAATCTATGCTCTAGGTTAGGAGTTGGGAGGAGTTAATAATTCACCCTTCCTGAAGCTTCATTGCTGGGAGCTCACATTTCTCCAGACTCCTCTAGGTCGCAGAGCCTTCGTTTTAACAGTTGGAGGTGTAGGCAGAGTTAGATTTTAGTGAAAGCTAGGACCTAGTATTTGTGTTTGGGAATAAAGAAGAAAAAGAGGCATTCTTCACCCCATTAGACAGCCGAATTGGTTTCTTTTCTGTGGCTCTAGTTATGTGGCAGTGCTCTGGCTGAGCGGGGGAGTGGGGAGCATTCCCCGCCCACCTGGAAAGGATGCAGTCCAGAGTAGGACTCACAAACACACTCCCCTTTGGCATGCTCTTCTTAATTTGTGTATCAGCTGAAACCCATTGCCCTTACATGCTTTTCCTTTTTTCCTTTCCAGCCTCTGGTACTGCTGATGGAATGGCCCGAAGCCACCAACTTTGCTTGCCTGATAGCCGGCTACTGTCGCCTCCTGGTGGACACAAAGAAGATGATCTTTTCTAGGCCGTCCAGTCAGCCGCCGCCTCCTCAGATTACCAAGGCAGGTACGTTTCAGCCTTTCTTTTTTGTGCCCCCTGACCTGCTGCTTAACATCGTTAGGAAAGGTGATGGATTCCTTTTGAAATATTATCTCTGCATTGGGATGGAAGCAAAACTAACAGCAGCCCTTTCAATGTGGCAGGCAGCATTGGTTACAAGTACAGGGTTTCAGAGCACAGAGGTTCTAGCTCCTGAGTGTACCACTGACTCGTTATGTACCCTGGGGCGAATCGCTTCATTCTCATTTCTGCAGTCTGGGAAAAGATGCTGATAATTATGACCCCACCTTTTGTCACAGGCAAAGCAGTGTTAGCATACTAATATCAAATCCACATGGCAGACCTAAGCTGGCTCAGCACAAAGCTGTCATTTGCAAAGACTTAGTGCCACCAGCAAAAATCATCACTGGGTCCGCACAGCCCAGCTTGCCATATTCCCTGAGAGATCATGTGCAGACGCAGAGACCCATGAGCTGACGGCTGGTATGAGTTTGTCAGGGTTCCTCGCATATGAGAGTCCTCTGCATCTGTGCAGAACAAAAGGTCCGTGCGTGGGAATGCTTTCCTGCTGCCTTTGCCGGCTGTAGAGACGTTGCCGTCCTCCAGTGGGTGTTTGAGGCGCTGCGCTGGGGCCTCTGGCAATGCAGCTATTGTGTGTTAGAGCCGAGGGTGCCTGGCCAAGATTCCCAAAAGTGACTCATGATTTTGGGGAGCTCAGTTTTGGGGGTGTCCAGCCTGAGATCTGTAGAGGGGCCTGGATTTCAGGGAAAGAGTGCTCAGCACATCTGGAAATCATGCCACCTTTAAAGGGACTAATGTTGGATCCCCCAAATCCGTGGTCACTTTTGGAAATCTTGGCCCAGGCAGGTGGCACCAGTACAGAGTGTAGAAGCAACAACATTAGCCAGGAAAGAAGGTTCCATATGTGCTTCCACATCTCCACTTGAGGGAGGCCAGCTGACACAATCTGGCACAGGGCCCTATTCTGTAACTGAAAAAATATGGTCAGGGCAGCTCCAGGCCCTTCCTCTGCAGCCACAGGAGATCCAGCAACCACGCTGCACGGGGCAGGATTGGGGAGCTCATTCTGTGCCCCCATGCAGCTGGATTTGGGGGCTAGGACAGGAGAAGAACTGGAGGGAGGTATCACATCAGTGGCTGTTCAGATCCAACAGCCAGTTTTCTCTGTAGCGTGGTGAGACAGGAGCATCAGGGTCTGTATTATTCTCCTGGCTACAGTAAAAGCCCTGCTGGAGTGCAGGCTGAAATTCAGGTCCCAAGGTGGCTGAAGGGGAAAGACACCAGCCCATCTGGCCAGGCTTGGTCCAGAAGGGGTGGATTTAGCCCACAAAGACAAGTGAGACTCCCGTAAGAGAATGTGTCTCCACTGGGGGGATCAGAGAGCCCCAGTGAAGTGTGTCAGACTACCTGGACTCTGATTTCCAGAGTGCAATCAGCCTGTGCCAAAATCTGAACTGTAAAACCAAGCCCTGGTTCCCACTCTTTGCCTGTGGAGGAGCACATCCGTCTTCCCTGAAGCCCACTGAAGACTCCTGGAGAACTGCAGCCATTTTTAGGAGCAAGCATCCTGTGCTGGCATTATCAGCTAAATCCGTCTCCCTTCGATGCTGGCCAGCAGATCCTGCCCTTGACAGGAGGCAGTCCACTCGGGTGCAGGACTGTGCAGTCATGTCATGTGCTTCCCCCATGAAAAGCCTCAGCACAGCTGGTGTTAACACCCGTGGTGACAGCTGATGGCTCAGCTGCTTGCCAGCTGACCCCCCCCCCCTTCCCGGAAACATACACAGCTGGATCACAGAAGGGATGAGAATAAGCAGCGAATGTCCCTTTCCTGTCCCTAGCTTTCCTCTAGCTCAGGGGTGGGCAACCCCGGCACACGTGCCAGCAGTGGCACAAAGCCCATTTGGAGCCGCACTCGGCATCCTCTGCGGCGCCACAGAAATTGCCACTCCCGCCACCAACAGACACTCCAAGTGGCTTCTTTCAGGGGCGGCTGCAGTGCGGAGCTCCCTGCCACGTCCACGCCCCAGGCATACTGTGCAAAGAAACCGCCCAGAGTGGTGTGGTGTGCCTAAAGGAGTGACTCCAGGCAACTTTTTTCCATGGTGTGCCTGGGGATAGGGGTCCCCAGCACGCTGCCGAGAGGAGCCACCCAGGTGGCTTCTTTCCACAAGTGGGCCATCGGCACCAGCTGAGGGTTGCGGAGGAGGGGCCGGCACGGGGGTCAGCAAAGGTTGCCAACCCCTGCCCTAGCAAATGGGCTCTGGCTCAGCAAGATGGGCAGGTGATTAGTGCCCTAGCAATCTGTTCTCAGTTCCTGAATCCAGCCTCCTATTTGCCCCACTCTGAGAGGTCTGCCAGGGTAGCACGTGGTCAGCCCTGAGACGGGGAGGTGGGCAGAAGGAGTACCGGCCGCTGCTCTGCAGTAATGCTGTGGGCAGAAGTCAGGAGGCTGTGATGAACATGCAGGAGGGCATAACGCAGAGGGTTCCTCCCTGCCATACAGACAAGTCTTGTCACTTCGGCGTATTTAACCCAGACTTGGGGGTCGCCCACCATGAGATGTGAGAGGATAGATCAGTCTCAATGGCCCATTGCGTCCTCACCAGTCTGTTGAGCCTTCCAAAGAGGGAGCTGGCTTTGACCTGGAAATGAAAGGATCTGTCACCTAGAGGCATGCCGTTCCTAAGAGAAGAGGGATTCTCGAGGGAGGAGTTGTTATTTAGCTACACAGATCTAGCCCTTAGCCATTGATATGTCCATTTACAATGTATATCTTTTTGTTGGAGTTTTTACATTGCAGTTAAATGAGCGGTGCTTTCTGCTGGAGTTGCTGCCCACCTCTTTCTCTTGCTATTACCCAGCACAGAAATGATACTTTTATGCTTGTCCAGGACTTGTAAATTCTCTTAACCAACCGAATATTGGTGAATGTGCCAAAGGCGGGTGCTGGGAAGACTATAGTAGCTGGGCTGGGGAACATGCTAGATGTGTTGCTGGATAGCATCTCAAGCTGGGAAAAGCTCTTGACGCACTGCATAGGAGGACCCCACTTGGGCTAGGCTTGGCTTAGCAGGGCTGGGAAGAGGGTGTCGCAGGAGAACGGTCCCCTTTGTGCAGGTAGATTATGCCCCTGATGTTGCTGTATGTCCCAAGTCCACTCCAATGTCCCAAGGATTTTAATGCAGTTGGTAGCCTAGCAGGAGACAGGTGGGCGCTGGTGGTTCCCCAGGGTGACCATCCCTCCCTTCTCATGGGCGCTACTCTAAAGTGATGATTGTTATTTTGATTTAGATTACATCAACACACACAACATCCACCGGCCGGCTGCAGCGGGGCACTCGGGAAAGAAAGAGAGCGGGTTCTTGGGTGGCTCTACCGCCAGCCCCGGGGATTCCAGCTCTCGAGTTCCCAAGGCAGCGGACTCGGAGCTCGTCAGCTTTTGTTACCTGCACATGCGGGAACAGAGAAAGCAGAGAGAAAACAGGACGGACATCAATGAAAACCTGATCTTCTTTGAGGAAACCAGGCCCAGGACCAAATCGGACCCCACTTCCAAAAGCTCCGGCCAAGGCTATGATGGTGCTACCACTGAGTACAACCCAGATGGCCTTGACCAGGACCGCCTGGCAAGTAGGGCACGGGCCAACACCATGGACAGCCACATGAAGAACAATGCCATGCACGTCTACTGTAACTCCTGCAAAGCGAAAATCAAGAGTCGGCTGGCCTCTCGGAAAGCTGGCAAGCCTGGCAGCTCCCACGACAATATGGTGGACTTGATGTCCCTCCCACCTCCAGGGAGTGATGAGGAAGAGGATGAGACGACTTCCCTGCTCCCTGCCATCGCTGCCCCACCTCCTGGCTTTAGAGACAACAGCTCTGACGAGGATGACCCCAAGCGCAGAGCGGCCGCGCAGAGCCAGGAGCAGGGCCGGCACCTCTGTGGCATCCTGTACGACGAGATCCCAGTGACGCTGATAGACAGTGTCCAAACGCGGACCGTCCGAGACCATGCCCAGGAGCTGGACGATGCTCTGGTGTCCACCCTGCAGGCCTTGGAAGCCCTGGCTGCTTCGGAGGATTGTCCACACCCCCAGCCACAACAGACAGCAGGTAGTGGAGTAGGCAGAGCATCTGGGGGTGAGTCCCCTTCCTCCCTTCTCTTTCCTTTCATCCTTACCTCTCTCGCCTCCCTCTGTCTCTATCTAAGATTTGATTCCTATTTGGAGGGAATTCTGGAAGCAAGAGCCTTAGCAAGAGCCACATCCTGGAACTCGTGCAAAGGGGGAGCAGCCAGGTGGGTGCTGGGAAGCTTTTTCGGGGCTGGAGGACGGAACCCTCCTCTCTCTGCACTGGAGAGTGACAGCAGAGCTGTGTGAGAGCCTCAGGGCTGCTGCAGTCCCCGTGGCTGGTGTGCTTCCTGCCTGCAACTGGGATCCACCCAGCTGCCTCCATCCCAGAAGCCCTGCAGACTAGGACCCAAAGAAGTCCTGTAAAGCAGAGCTCTCACACACAGGGGGTGCCTTGGGATGTGAGAGGTTCCCTGGGCTGTGTGGAGTACCCTGTCCTGTTCCCCCCTCTGTGATGTGCTCATCGCTCTTGCCTTTGGGCGAAGCGGAGCCAAATCATGCCTCTTTTTAATGTGACTGCTGCGCAGAGATTGGTGGTGACAGCAATGAACCACTAGATCAGTGCTGTGGAAACTCACTGGGCGTTCCCAGGCTTATCCTGCAGTGACAGACTCTGCGGCTGTAAGCCGCCTTGGCCATGGGTTGCCAGCTGGATTCCTCCAGGCTGAGGAAAGCAGGTGATAACACTAAACTGAGAGGCCTGCTGTCCTCCCGCAATCCTCACGTGTCTCCCTCCACTCTCCAGCAGTATTTGTTATCGCCACATTTCCCTGACTGCATGACACGACTCCCTGTGGCCCTTCTGTTCCTAGTGCTGGAAGCCTTCCCAGGGCCCCTTTGCAGGGTAAATGCTCCTGTTGAACTGAGTTAGCAAGTCAGAGTGAAGCTGGCAATCAGTCTCAGTTAGACTTGCCTGGATGTGATTCCCACACACGCACAGAGGCATTGCCCAGAGCAGGTGAGACAGGCAGGACCTTTCCAAGCCTCCAGCAGTGCTTCTCCTGGAGGTGAACTGAGTTTGTCTGCTGAAATTCTCTCGGTCTTTGGGACTCTCCTCCCCCTCTGCATAGGTGACTTCTCCAAGCAGTGAGGCATGGGCATAACATCCCCGTGTGCCTTTTGTGTTTTCTCAGGGCTGATTGTTCTGGCTGCCATCACACCTGAGTCATCCTTGGACTCCGGCCACGAAACCAACTCCTCAGAGCTAACTGATGTCTCAGAGATGGTCTCAGCCATGAAGCAGCACCAGAACGCTGCCTACTTCCTGGCCCAGCACATTAACAAAGAAAACCTGCTGGCCAGGAAGGACTTCCCCTTCCGAATCCAGAGCTGTGCCGCCCAAGCCATCCTCACCTCACCATACCTGCTGGGGCGCCAGGAGCCAGGCCCTTCCCTGAAGCCAGCTTTCTCTAATCGGCCCCCCAGCCTCACTTGCAGCAGGAGTAAGCAGGAAGAGCATCCCTTGGCTGTCCAGCCAGTGCGTTCCCCACAGCTGAACGAGCAGAAGAACAGGGGTGTGATGATGCCAGGCTCTGAATGCAAAGGCCCCAGCCCCTCAAAAGCAGCCTTTGAGGTGGCGCTGCATGCTGCAGCTGCCCTGAGCGGGGAAGAGGCACAGGATGTACGAGAGAAGATGCCCAAAGAGGTCCGGCTGAGTCCTAAACTCACGCTGGATCCTAGGGGCGAGATAAGTCCTGCCATCATTTCAGCTGCTCTACAGCAAGTGGTGAGCGGCAAGGGCTTGCCTTCCCAAGAGGCGGCCACAGTGGCTAGTCCCCAAGCAGACAAGCATAGCAGTAGCAAGCATTTAAAAGTGAAAGGGAGTCAGCCAGCTGTGGAGACCTTGTGCAAATGCCAACAGCAGCCACAAGGCGAAGCCTCTCTGAATCCAAAAGAGCCTCCTGGCAGTAGGGGCGATGCTTTTCAGCCCTCCCCTGCCCGTGATGAAAAGCTGCACGCCAAGACTTTTCCTTCAAAGAGCTACCAGCAGAAAGTGAGAGGAGACCCTGGAGAGAAGCCAGCAAGTGGGGAGCCAGGTCAGGTGGGGAGCCAGATGAGAGGAGACGCTGCTAACCCCACCTACCAAAAACACATTGGTCCTTCCAGCCAAGGGGAGAAAATGCAGCATGAAAGTTGTGCCAAAGGCTTAAAAGTGGAGGGTAGCAGCCTGCGCTCTCCGTCCACCAGTGGCACTTCCAGAAGCAGCCCTGAAGATCCCAAAGGGCAGGTCCAGCTGGGACCCAGACTGGTGCCTGAGGGTCTACAGCCTAGCACTGTGCCTTCCAAGAAGGCAGAAAAGGTCCCAGAGGTGACCCAGCAGGATGCTGATGTTCCAGCTAAACCCAAAGCTCCGAAAGCTCCCTTCAGGTTGAGGAAGCTGTTTTCTGCTACCTTCCCAACGCGTCTAAAAAAGGAGACGGACGAGCGGCAGGCCCAGCTGCAGAAGGTGAAGCAGTACGAGCTGGAATTCCTGGAAGAGCTACTAAAGCCAAAGACCAAAGGTGATCTCCCACCACCGGAATACCTGCGTCCCTCTGTGCCTGGGCGTTGCAGCTGTCAGCTGAAGAGCAGCCCTGTGCAGAAAGTCCCTGGGATGTCCAGGGAGCAAAGGCGAAGCTGCGACTGCAAGCGGATCTGCAGAGGAGTGAGACCGCACCCCGACCAGTTAGCAGCACCTGAGCTGGAGAGGCGAGGGAGGGAGAAGGCCCCTGACAACCAGAAGCAGGCAGAAGCAGGTAGGCTGACAAGCATGAGCAGCCCTTCCAAGGCCAGGCGGATACGATCCACAAGCTTAGAGTCCAGGGACTACCGGTCAGATCCGGAGAATACCATGTCTTGTTTGACAACGTGCACCTCCCGGGGCGAGTGCATGGGGGCACCGCACTACAAGAAGCTGACGCGCCGTTACAGCATCAGTGAAATAGACCAGACTGACCGAACATCTCTCTCCTCTGACATCTACCAGAACCCCTGTCCAGCCAAGCAGAAAGGCCTTCAGAGCGAGGGTGACCCCGGGGTCCACAGCTCTGAGCCAAAGAGCAAGATCCAGGAGTCCCCAAGAATGGGTGAGCCATCTTACGTTCACATAACACAGGAGACGAAGAGTCAGAAGGGCTCTGCAGCTTTCTCCATGCAAGAGGAGATGTACCCTAGTCACGCAGAGCTGCCAGAGGAAGATATGGAGGACAAGAAGTGCTGCTCCATCCGGTACTGCTTCTACTATAGGAAGTGTGACGTAGCAGATGACGGGAGCGAGAAGGATGAGCTCTCCTATTCCATCCCCATGCAGATCTTGCCAGGTATGAAGCTGGACAGTCAGATGGTCCCAGTAATGAGCAGGACCCTTCAGGTCCTGGATGCTACTGCCTGCAGCAGCCCTGATGACAGCCAGACCCAGGAGATAGACTTGAGGACCTCCACGTTTGAGGGTAGCCTAGCTAAGGTCCATGCTCTTCGAGGCCATGCGTACACATTGCCAGATGGCTTTCTAGAAGTGCAGCTGGACACTAACGAACTCCTGACCATCCTAAGGCAGTGCGTGGTGAGTCCCGAAGTTCGGGACTGCAAACCCTACATCTCCCAGCTTGCCGAGTACAAGCAAGAGCTTGCTCTGAAGTTCAAAGAATTCAGGGCCTCCTGCCGCAGAGTGGCAGCTGTGGACAAGAGCCCCACACACATGCTTTCAGCAATCACAAGCAGCTTCCAGGTACTGAGCAGCCTCATCGAGACGTTTGTGAGGCTAGTGTACATCGTGCGCTCCGAGTCTCAGCGCCAGGAGCTGCTGACCAAGGTGGAGGAGGTGGTGCGGAACTACACCTTCTTGCTGAGGGCGGCTGAGGAGTCGACGGCCAGAACGCTGAGTCACCACCAGGCAGCAGAGCCGCAGTCCCGCCAGTCGGCCACGGTTGCGACTGTTATGAGCACATTCACGCGTTCCTTAAAGACACTGATCAATAAGTAAGCTGGCTACGGAACCAAAGGAGCCCGTGTGTGCCAAGCTGCATGTCAGTGGTTCTTGCATCCGTCAGGGTAGTAAGAGTGTGTCCAAAGGGAAGACCCGTTTTAATGGGCTTCCGGGGCAAAGACATTCTTTACTTCTCTGCGGAATGAACAGCTGTATTGGGTAGAGTTTGAAGGGGAAACAGAAGTCCTATAATTAACCATCTGCCAACCTGTTGATGGGCTCCAGGTGGCCACTCTGCATGCTCTCCCATGCCGTCTTATCAGTGACCTTACCTGGGAGGTGTAGCAGTTCACTCCCCACGTTAGTTTGCTTTCATTTGGTTCTGGGCCTCCCCTGTGCAAACAGCTGACACTTTTTCCTTTATCCTGGTGCACTGTTTCAGTCTGAGTAGGAACTGAGCTGACACCCACCAGCTTCACTTGGGCCACTTGGATTCAAGCCAGTGTCTTGCCACGTAAACAGTTCTTATGCCTCCAGAGACTACATGTGCTGCCCTCAGCTAGCAGCATATAAAAGTCCCCAAGGCCACGTTTGGTAGTCAGGAGGTGGGGGATCCTAATGCAGGGAGTTGGATCACCCTAGCAGATTTCAGAATGCCAGCCCAGATGTGCACATACTAGCTCTGCTCACAGGCACTAACTAGTGCAAAGTAGCATCACAGGGTTACAATTTGATGCAGCCAAGCAATGTATCTCTTCCCTCTTCTTTGGCTGGATAGATATAGCTGAGTTAAAGAACACATGTTCCACAGATATACCGAGCCACAGGCTGGACTAGCAGCTATGGGCAGAGCGCTTTCACTCGCCTTTCCAGGTGCTGTGAAGGCTCAGTCCTAGCCCTCTCTCCACGGCCTTGTGAGACAGTGTGGTAAGAGAATGCCAGAGAATTTGCCCAATTTGCTTTCACTTATGGCATCAGGTTAGAGTTCAAGAGCTGTTCTGGAATGGAGACACACAGGCTCTGCCTCTTGAGCCAGTCACCCCCACCTGCCTGCTACTTGAGGTGGGGGGGATCCTGGAAACTCTCTTACTAGTTTCACTAGATTGATCGCCAAGAGAAGTAGTTTTTAGCATTTTGGTTCTTTCCTTCCAGATGTACGGTGAAATGGTGCCTAATTGCTTTCCATCATTCCTAACCCTCCTCCCCCCTCAAAAATTTAGCATCTGCACCTAACGAATCAGAGCGCCTTAACTGGTGCATCAGTGCACCTCCCTCTCCTCCGGAATCAAGGGGAAACCCCACATTTCTGCATCCACCCTCACCACACCACCAACTCTGCTTCATGCACGCACGAGGAGAACAGGCCATGGAGGAATCCCCGAGTTGCTGTGTTTTAGAGCACATGCAGCCGAATCTAAAAGAAAGAGAACTTAGATTGGCTAGTGACGGCTGGTGCTGGAGGGGAAGTGGATTGTAAAGTCAGAGAGATACCCCTCACTTGTAGAATGCCAGGAGATGATCAGGAATCTCAGTCCAATGGCTCACCTCCCACCTCTATTTTTTTTTTATATGTGAGAGACATTCGCAATCTCTTGTTTTCCATACCAGTTATGGAAATGCACAACGTGCTTTTAACACATGCGTCCTTTACCTAGTGCAATAATATTCTCTGGCCCACAGCTTGGAGCAGTCTTTGGCCATTACCATCAGCAAGGAAAGGGGATCTTGCTATATGGACAGAGCAACCTTTTGCCTCCTGCTTTCAAGAACCATGTAGCAAAATAAACACACAGGAAAGCCAAAGCAGAGTTCAGTCCATGGCAGATGATGCCTATGATAATCCTGAAGGCCAACAGGGAGCTGTCCCCTTCCATTATCTACTAAGAAATGGAGAGTTTCTTTGAGCTCCCCATCAACCCTATACCATTCCTCCATAAATCTCTCAGCCTACTAGAGAGGAGACTTTTTTATTATCTGTATATAGTATATATAAATAAATAAATATATAAAGAGAGATATATAAAAATTATATATATACAAATTTGTCTTGTTTTACAAACAAGAAAGATTAAATATATTAATCTTAATATCCAAACTTGCACTTTGTGCCTGTTTTTAGGACTGTGGATATGAATTATTATTATATACACATTGCACTGTTCTCAAGCATCGAAGCTAACATCCCCAACGCTACAGGGCAGCCCCCTCTGCAGTGGAAAGCAGCGGCTGTTTACAACACACAGCACAACACTGCACACTAGTTTTAGAGTCAGGAAATCAAGGACACTATGCAAGTGACAGCAGAGGATGATGATATACCCAGGTTGGAATTTAAACAGGACACTGGAAATAACACCCTTATGAAAGGTATCAAGGGGTCTTTAATGGCCACCGATGGTCAGAGCTTTGGTTTTATGTCTCATCTGAAAGACGCCACCTTCAGCAAAACAGCAAGCATCCTTTAATGCTGATAGGCCACTGTGTGCATTCTCATTCAGAGGGAAGAGCACCCTCTGTCGAATCACAATACTTCTAAAAAGGACCTTTCTTTGTCCTCCTCCTTGCCACCAGTATAAGCGAGGCAGAGGGTGTAGCTTAGACAAAAAGACATGGCAGAAGAAAGTGGGATGGCCAGGGTGCCCCTGCACCATACTTCTTTTCAGCCACTTCCAGCTGGACTGAATTGGAGCATAGGCTCACGACCACCTTGTTAAATGGGAGCACAGGCCCTGGCTAGGGGTCTGAAGGGAGGATACTGGTAAGGAAAAGATGGAGAACACTGCATCTCTTAGGCAGCTGTGATTCAGCACGGGAAACTGTCTTGCTCAGGGGCTGCAATATGATCAGCTGCACGCCAGGGTGAGTTTTAAACCATATTTGCACATAGATTCCAACCTGCCTGCTCCACAGGTCAGCCACCACCCAGGACATGGCTGGATAATTTCAAGATATGACAGAAGATGATGTGCTCTCAGGAGGCCTTCGGGCTCCTCTTTTGCTTTTGAATGGGCAGCTCTCATCAAAATAACACAGTGGTATGCCACAATAATAGCCCCAAACACCAGCATGGCTATTGAGATCACTACTATTTTATATAAGGGATGCTTACTGGAAAGCATAAGTGAAGGATATGGGGAGGAGCCTATTATTTTCCTAAGATCTAGCTGTTTCTCATTTAATGGCTCCATTTTTGCCTTCCACAAAGAATAGGCCTCTGTGTGCTTCATATTTGAAAAGGGGGGAACATCAGTGGGTGCTGCCCTCTATGAGCCTCCAAGCCTCTTGGAAGCTTACAACTCAATAGTCATCGTCCCGGCAAATTCCAGTGAGTGATGACCTCCTCGCAGCTCAAGCACCACTCAAAGCAATTTCTAGCTCGGTTCTTAAGGTTGTTTGGCTGGATAGTCAATCTGTTTGTCAGTGATGAATGTCACTGAAGATTTGGTGACTGATTGCTGGCCATGTAATAACATTCCTTAGTGTTGGACACACGTGGAAATTCATTGCAAGTCCATCCTGATGATATACGTCTGTATCCAGAAAGCCACCGCCCCTGAACCAGTGCCAATGGAAGCAGCTGCTGTGTTCTGCTGTGCAGGTGTTCTCATTACGTGGCTTGTCCTGCCATTTAACGTAAAACTAAACACCAACATTGAGAAGAAGCAACAAAGGGCATCTCAGGAACTGGTCCAATTTCCAGGGCCAGCCCAAGGGGTTTTGGTTCCTAGGCGAACTGGGCATCCCCCACCCCCGCCAGAGGGCAATACTTTCATTTATAAGAGATAACATTCATATTTTTTTAATAGAAAAAAAAATTCACTTCCGTCGCCTTTAAAGCCTGGTGCCCTTGGTGACCACCTAGTTCACATATATGGTTGGGCCGGCCCTGCCTATTTCAGAACAAAACACGGTGCACAAGAGCTGGCTGGTTGGGTCAGGCAGAGTCTTGCAAAAGGCAGAAGGGTGGAGTTGTGGTCCCCATTTGCTTTAGTGCTTCCAGGAGTCCACGACAACGCTGCACGTGGAATGGGACAAAATGGTAATCCACATGCTGATTCTGGCTGGTTGGACAGGGATCAAAAAAGGTGAAGGTCAAGGGATTTTAGAGCATCAAGGTAATGCTCCTAAATGTCATTCAGTAGCAAAGAGCTAGAAGCATTGCCCTGATTTCCAGAAATCTTAAGTCCTGAAAGTGACATCTAGTGGGCATGTGGGGGCTTGACAAGCGGAATAACCCTTATTTGCAGTATTACTAGTGTTTATTATTTATACAGGGCCCTGTGGTAATGCAGAACAAAAAGACAGTGATTTATTTCATATAGCTAGGAAAGGGGATCTATCCATGTAAAATTTCACATTTCAAGGCTTAAAATTCACATATATGTAAAGGATTTTCCTAAGTTATTAACAACATAATGGTTAAAAGTAAAAGAATTTTTAAATCTAGGGGAATTTTCTCAGTCCATACCATTTAATGTAATGTTTTATTAGGAATATTTGTTTAACATTTGGGTTACGGCAGAACGCAGGCTTCAGCCAAATCACGGCTCCCATTGTGCTACACAGAACATAAGACCACCCTATATGCTTACCTTTGTAGGATTAGGGCTATAGTAGTGACAATTGAACAGGAACGGGCCCACTCCTTCCCTAGAGAAAAGATGGGAAAGCATTCTAGAGATGGACTCAGAAAGCAAAGCGTCTCAGAACATGAGGTGTCCGTTAGCAGAGCTCATGGCCTCGTCTACATTACACAGACTCCCCTGATACAGCAGGTGTAGCCCCTCATACGAGGCAGAGCAGGCAGCCAGAAGGAAGAGTCCTGACAGTAGAAGAGCCACCAGACTCCTTGTTTGTTCCCCTAACAGTATAGTAACCCCACCCCCCAAAAAACACTAGCGACGCTAACAGAAGAGGGCTTCTGGTCTACACGGCTTTTTTTTTTTCCCCGCTAGCTTAGCTATCTCAGCTGAGGAGGGGTTGATTTTGTCACATCCTGACGAAACTTTATAGTATTGACTTGTCTCAAGTGACAAGCTAGTGATGTGTGTCTGCTTTCTGGCTTTGTGATTAATGGATTTTATTTCTGTTACTCTGGTAGAGTATTACTAGCCGTTATTAGTTAAAAACAACAGCTGGAGTCCTAGTAATACACCTAAAGCAAATGTTCAAATTCTTATATGAATCAAGCATGTGCACTATCTACCAGCTGTTTGTTTCAAATCACCCTCCATGGCCCTGCCTACAAGAATGAGGACATGTCTACGCTACTGCAGCACAGCCATGGATGATGTAGGTAAGTGCAGAAGAGACCCGAGTTAAGACACCCAGTTACAATATGGTTGCAATGTGAAATGTGGATGAGACTCGCATTTCAGTCAAGCCCTAGATAGTTTACACATACTGAGGACCATGTCCAAACTTTAGCCTGGTTCTAGAACTCAGTGAAGCTATCACCTACTCTGAAAACTGCCTAATTATCTGTATGTAGAATCGTAGGGTTAGAAGGGACCACAGGGCCATCTAGTCTAACTCCCCAACGTAGTCTAATTGAAGTGGAGTTCTAGCATAGGCAGGCATTGCTGTGGAGCAGCTAAGTTCATAGAATAATAGGGCTGGAAGGGACCTCACAAGGTCATCTAGTCCAACCCCCTGCTAAAAAGTAGGACCACTCCCACTAAATCACCCCAGCCAGGGTTTTATCTAACCGGGCCTTAAAAATCTCCAAAGATGGAGATTCTACCACCTCCCTAGGTAACCCATTCCAGTGCTTTACCACCCTCCTAGTGAGAAAGTTTTTCCTAATATCCAACCTGGACCTCCCCAGCTGTAATTTGAAACCATTGCTCCTTGTTCTGTCCTCTGTTACCACCAAGAACAGCCTAGCTCCCTCTTCTTTGGAGCACCCCTTCAAGTAGTTGAAGGTTGCTATCAAATCTCCCCTCACTCTTCTCTTCTGTAGACTAAATAAGCCTAGTTCCTTCAGTCTCTCCTCATAAGTCATGTGTCCCAGCCCCCTAATCATTTTTGTTGCTTTCAGCTGTATCACTGAAAAGGGTATCAGGAAAATGAGCCTTCATGGTTAGTTCGATGGAGACAGTTCCCCTCCCCACCACTAAGCAGATGTGAAAATGACCATTTTGTACAGCATCGTAGTTTCATGAGAGGATATTAATATGCAATGAGTCTGGCGGCTTCTCTTAGTATAAGGCAAGATGTAATCTTAATGCAGCATTCTGAACACCCCGCAGCAAGCTTTGCACTCTACATGGTGGGCCTTATTTTATTGCCTGGTTACATTCAGCTGCAAATAACCTTACTTCCAACCCTTTGCATTTTAACACACACATCCAAATGTTCCCTTCTGATTGCCTTCTCTGAGGCTGACCAGGGAATATAGGCACTGGGATCACAGGTTAAAAGATTGTACGCTTGCATTTACCAAAACAGACCACGTGGTCCGTTTTATAGCAATCAAATGCCTCGTACAGTTCAAAAGCATTTTTGAAATGTTCCCAAAGCTCAGCTCATTATCTAAGACTTTAATGTGGCACATTCAGCCGTTATGCCAGTCACCTGACTTGCTCTTCATGATTTTAACAAGCTGTTAGGAAAGGCATTAGTGCTCAGTGCAGCAGAAATGGCATTAAGTGACCACTGCAGAGAAAGGTCAATTCTTCCCCAGCTGTTTGTTTTTTAGGGTTTTTTTAATTGTATCTAAGCATAACAATTATACAAGAAAACAATTAGGGGCACACTCAAAGGGACTCCATCAAGTGCCTCCTCCAAGCACATCTTAATCATTGGTTTTTAACCTCCCATTGTTTTTAATGGAAGCCTAAAGATGCCATTTATTTCCCACTAGTAAGCCTTTCTGACAAACTGTGGATAAACTCTGCACTGAGTTACACCACTGCAGATCCAGAGTAACTTAATGGACGTAAGATTTACACTGCTGCAGCCGAGGGCAGAATGTGGCTCAAATTTATTCCTAATGTAACTACTCTGAAGCCAGTGGAGGTGATCAGAGCAGATCTAACGCACTGATTTTCTTTACGGAGGAAGGGACATTGTGGATGAATGCACTTGTCAACGGGTTGAAAGCTTGAAACTTCTGATTTAAGCCTAATGACTATAATAGTGGGGGAGAGAGGAGCTACTTTCAAAATAACCCCTATGAATAAATTAGCGTCAGGAATGCTGGGAGAGAATAACTGGACACTAAAACTCATGGGTGGTTCTAATCCCGCTAAACTGAAGACCCCAGTTTTAGGAAGATCTCACAAAGTACCAGAAACCTAGATAAAAATCAGCAGGTTATCTTTATGGGTGACAGCTGTGAAAACCTTTGCAGTCAGAACACCATAGTTAGACTGTCCTAACCCCCAGTGTAGATGCTTCCATCGATCTAGCTATCGCCTCTAAGATACAGATTAGCAACATTGCTAGACAAACCCCTTCCCGTCAATATAAGAAGCGGAAAGTGCTACAGGGGCCTGAGTGGCAGTTCTATTTAGGAATGTGCCAGGAGAGCAAAGGTCTAAATGTCTGACATCACATGATGAACGATAACACTAACTAAATAACCCCATTTCAGGCCAGGGAACACAAAGACATTTCGTATTATATGGACCTCCATGTAACCAGAATTAATAAAATAGGAGGTTTACAATAGCGGTACTTTCAGATTATCTGTGGGTAGGCAGTCATTTACTCCTTAAATGCCACAGTTATAACCACAGCCTCATCCAGGCATTATCCCTTTCCAAATGCAACTGAATAAGCAGCCCAATAGATTTCAAAGGCACTCTAGCCTAACTCCTCAATGGTATTTAAGATCTGGGCCTGTGTCTCTGCCTTAATCTACTGTGGCCAAGAATCATATAAGCTTCAGATGGCTCACGCCTCCAGTCCAAGCCTCCTGACCCTGAATGATTCCAGGTGGAACAGCAGTAAACATTTGACCAGAATAGTTGGAAGAAGAGGGAGAATGTACCTGACCTATTAAGAAATACAAGGATTTCTTTTCTGGCTAAATTCTCAAACTCAAAGAAAAACATTATAAACCCCTAGGTAAGTGCTGCTCTTTGTTATTTACAAATAGATAACTGAGATGAGTAAGGATTACATAATTAGGCCCACAGTTTGAAGAAGGTTCCCTCTGGACTGTTCTTTATTTCTTGTATGTATATACTGTAAAACACTTGTGGTGCTTTTAGTACAAACCTACCTTAATCTGCATGGTTTAATAACACAGACAAAAAACACACAAGAAGTTAATTATGCTAATGTGTAGAAAGAAAAGCAATTACACAAAAAAACGAGAACAGAAATCAAATTAAACAGCCTGTTAGCATTAGACCCACTTAGGTTTTAGCACAGAGCAAGATGTGAGAAACAATACTTCACGTTTGAAGGGAGCACCAGCAACAAATCTGATTTTTTAAAAATAAGTCTTAGAATGTGGCCATGGGCTACTTGTAACCTACTACAAAATAAATAGCCCAAAATATGAATGAAGTTTTCAGGAAAAGTGCAAGGAATTCCATTTATGGGAATAATTTTTCATATCAATATGTATTTTATAGTAGGATCCATTACATCACATTGATTATGCTTTGGAATTCTGTAAATTCTTATTTTCTTTTCAAAAGTTGATAGACTTATGATTCATACAAAGAGGAGGCTGTTGCCTTGTTTATACTACACACACTTTGCTGGAATAGTTATGCCAGCAAAGTCCCCTAATGCAGACACAGCATAAACCATCAGATGGAGTTCCAAAGAAATAGCCGTGTTAGTCTAGTAGTTCAGCAAAACAAAAGAGCAGTATTGTGGCATAAAAGCTTATGCATAAAATACATTTGTTAGTCTTTAAAGTGCCATAAGACTCCTCTTCCCCCCCCCCCTTCATCAGAAGGAGGTTTGTCTTCTGAAGCTGCACCAATTCCCTGAGGAACATTAGCTGTGATAGACAACAGAGTCTTGTGGCACTTTTAAAGACTAACAGATTTATTAATCGCATGAGCTTTCCACTTCAAACGGCTGTATTCAGTGCCCTCCATGTAGTCAAATTCCAAAGGGGTAGCCGTGCCACAAGACTCTGTTGTCTTTCTACAATAGACTAACACGGCTACCCCTTTGGAATTTAGCTGTGATGACAGAATAAGTCTAGTTGTAGCTAGAGCCAGGGGGGAGTTCCCAGCATACTTATGTTAGCTGCGGGGTATGAATTTTTCACATTCCCAGCAAACAGCTATGCTGGGAAAACTTGTGGAATATTTTGTCCATGTAACAACGGAGGGAGGGAGTGTCAGCAGGAGACAAATTGAGGTGGGACCACATAACTGAAAACATCATAGAATACAGAGCAAAGAGACTCAGGAAAGATCTGGAAGAACAGAGAGCACAGGGTGTTTCCTGCAGTGAAACAGGTGAACATAATGTTTAAGGTTGAAAAAAAAAATTGCAGGCCAGGATTTTGCTGTGCAAACCACAACTTTTAACAACACAAAGCAACTAATTTGATAACTGCCACAAACCTGAGTGGTGCAGCAATCCCCGAAATCAAGGTGCAACACCACTTGCTAAAATTTGGTCCAGCTACTCCCTCATGTTTGCCTTTGAGAGGGGACACCATCCCTTCTATGCTGCTGCTCAGCTTTGGCAGGTAGGCTGCTTCTCTTGAAAAAAAGGGTTGGCGTTTATGTGTGGGTGTGCCCCCAAAGATCGTGACGTTTGTGAGAGTACCCAAAGAAAGTCCTCATTCTTCAGAAAAAAGGTTGGGGGATGCAAGAGACAAGAGAGTGGCTGCCTATAGCTATGAGGTCTGACGCCTGTGTCTATTATGGGGGGGGGGGGGTTAAGATACTAGAACTGCACATACCAAAACTGGAACTTTAACAAACTATGGTGAAACTTTTGTACCAAAAAGAAACAAACAAAAAACACCCCACAACTTAACAGCCTTAAGAACATTGCAAAACTTGTCCATAACCCGATACTGTCAGTATTTATTCCTCAGGAGCATTTCAGGTTAAGACACTGACGTGCTGTGGTACTGGGCAGTTGGTCTCAAATATTGGCATTAACCCATCAGTCCTAAGAAAGAGTGACAAGATAGTAGACCTCCCATCTTTCCTGCAGAGCTGTATGGGCATCCACTTGAATTACAAAGACTAGCAACTATTTAGTTTTAAATGCAAACTTAGTTGCTGTGGAAAGCACACCAAATCAACAAAAACACAACATTTGTGGGATATGCTACTTTCCCGGGTCTGGCATTGAATCACAGTCCCTGACAAATTCCGCCACAGTGGTAAGGTGAGGAGATACAATTTTCTTGGAACAGTCATGCCCTAGACAGGCCCCATCAGCCAGTTGTGGCAACGTTTTCACTAACCCAACCCTACCTGATTTTGACTAGGAGCCTAGTTTAGAACAGCGGTTCTCAACCACTGTGTCACCACGAATCTGTAAGTGTGTTGCAGAGAGCCAGGGAAATAGCTGGATTCAGCATGTGGCTCATGGGTTCGTGTGTCCTGTAGGGTCACAACACCAAGTGTGTTGCAACCTGCAAAAAGTTGAGACCCACTGGTTCAGAAGATAGCAGGGGGCTTCACCATGCACTAATGGGAATAACACTCTGTACTTCCAGGTATGGTTTCAGGGCTGTGCTGGGCCTGAGGAACTCCTGTAAAGTCTGGTGATCTCATGTACCAGCCAACCCAGAAACTAATAACCTGTTATAACCAGTCTCACAGTATGACCTATCTGTTAATAGAGAGCCTGCTAGGAGGCCCACCTTTATCATGGCATATAGCCTCTGCCTTATAGAATCATAGGGATGGAAGGGACCTCACAAGGTCATCTAGTCCAACCCCCTTTTAAAAGCAGGACCACTCCCCCTAAATCACCCCAGCCAGGGTTTTGTCTAACCGAGCCTTAAAAATCTCCAAAGATGGAGATTCTACCACCTCCCTAGATAGCCCATTCCAATGCTTCACCACCCTCCTAGTGAGAAAGTTTTTCCTAATATCCAACCTTGACCTCCCCAACTGTAATTTGAAACCATTGCTCCTTATTCTGTCCTCTATCATCTTAGCCCTGTCACCCTCCACTGCCCTATTGTCCACCATGCCCAGGATTTCAGGACTCTAGCCCCCTATGGCCAAGACCTCCTACCCCCCACTGTTCTCTCATCTCCCACATCCAAGCCCTATTGCTTGGATCTCTTATCCCTCACTGCCTACCCACCTGCCCATGGCCCATTATCCCATAAGAATGGCTATACTGGGTCAGACTAATGGTCTACCTAATCAACTTTCCTATCTATTGTCAGTGGCCAATGCCAGGTGCTTCAGAGGGAATGTACAGTTCATGACAATTGAGCAAGTGATCCAGCCACTCACTGTTGTCCAGTTCTAGCTCATGGTAGTCAGAGGCAGGGCTGTCCCTTGTGGGGAGTGGGGCCCTGGGCCAATTGGCCAAGGTGGGGCCCCACCCAACCCCATGCTGCAGGGGGGCGTGGCAGGCCCAATGGCCTGCTCCGCCCCCCAGGGAGCCAGCCCCGGAGGCCGAGGCCATCGGCGGGGGAGCCGGCTGAGGCCACAGGCAGGGGGAGCTGGCTCCCAGCCCCCGCCGGCCCCAGTTGGGCGCCACACATGTGCTCCACCCCTGGGCAATGAGGGCCAGCCCAGAGGCCGGCCATAGCGCTTCCGGCCCACCCCGCCCTGCTGCCTTCAGCTCGTTGCCAAAGGCAGCAGGGAGCAGGAAGAAGCGCGGCTGTGGGGGTGGGCGCCACGGCGTGGGTCCCACACTGCCCGGCTGGGAGCGGGAGAGCATGGGGCCCACGTAACCGTGAGGCCCAGGGTGATTGCCTCATTCGCCCCCCACCAGGGACAGCCCCGGTCAGAGACCTAACAATTGCTCAGCTAATAGCCATTGATGGACCTGGCCTCCATGAGCTTGTCTAATTTTTGAACCCAGTTATAGTTTTGACCTTCACAAAGCATCCTTACCAATCAGTTCCACAGGTTGACTGCATCTGGTGACGAAATACTTCCTTACATTTGATTTAAATCTATTGCCTGTTCATTTCATTCTGTAACCCCTGGTTCTTGAGTTCTGTGAATGGATAAATAACACATTCTTACTCACTTTCTCCACACCAATCATTTTATAGATCACTATCATCTCCCCCATACTCACTACTTTTCCGATATGAAAAAATCCCACTCATATTCATCTTGCCTCCCATGGAACCAGTTCCACATCCCTAACCATTTTTGTTGCCCTTTCCTCTACTTTTTCCAAGTCTAATATGCCTTTTCTGAGCTGGGATGACCAAAGCTGCAGGCAGTGCGACCCTATGGTTATACCATGGGTTTACACTGGGCTATTATATTTTGGATCTAACCCTTTGCTAATGCGGCTACCCTTCTGTTGGGTTTCCTGGCCAGCGATACACACTGCGCAGCAATGCTCCCTGATGGCACCAAGTTCTCCTTGAGTAGGACTATCTAACCCAGGCCCCACCAGGGCACATATGGCCAAGACTCAGCACTCCAACGTGCATCACTTCACGTTTATCGCTATCAAGCCCAATGCTGGCCCAGCCATATATGTGAACGAGGCCTAGGGCGCCAGGCTGTAAGGGGCACCAAATTAGATGGAAGTGAATCTTTTCTCTAGTTAAAAACCAGTAACCCCCTGATTCTCTAAAGAATCGCAGAGAGCCGCTGGGCGGGAAGTCGTGTAAGAGAGCCGCTGGGTGGGCTGGAGGACAGCTGTGCATGAGAGCTATCTAATCCACAGGCTTATGCACGGCATGAACGTGGATTCAGCTGCTGCGCGCGCACAGCTGTGTCAGTTATATGCGTGCACAGGAGCTGCGTCCACGTCCCGCCGTGCATATATACAACTGTGCTTTAGTAATATAGATATGTATTATCTCTTATAACATGTGCAGGACGGGTGCCAAAAGCCCCTGGGCCAGCCCTGATTGAGCCTCTTAGCTATATGGCCCGCAACCCTCGCATGGGCAGGCGCCCTCAAGGGGAGGAGGTGGCGGGGTGTCCCAACACTCCCTGTGGGGAATGAGGTGTGCAGAGCCAGAATGATCCACACACACACTCCCAGCCCCGGACCACGTGGCGTAGAAGCTCCACCCACCTATACCTCACCACCCAAGAGCAGGAGATGCAAGTCCTTCGCCAGCCAATCACCATCCCCGCTCCTCACTGCCCAATAGCAGGAGAGGCAAGCTCTTCGCCAGCCAATCCCCATTCCCCGCCTCTTAAACTGCACGGGGCCGCGAAGCTGGTTGCCGGCGCTAAGTCAATGTTGGCCCCGCCCCTTTCCCTTTGGCGGCCACGCTGTCACTGAAGCTCGGCAGCGCGCGCGCGACCCCACCATTCCGATAGCAACCGGCGGCGTCGCTTTAGCGGTTGTTGTTTAGCGCGAGAACGGGGGAGGGGCGGCCAGCCGCGCGCACAGAGCACGTTCGAACTCCGCCCACTTTTACCTCCGACTAATTCACGCGCTGGAAGGTGGTTTTAACTACGCCCCTTCGCGCCCGCCGGCCAATGGGAGCCGGCTAGGGGTGGGGCTGGTGGGTGCCGGGGAGGTTATAAAGGGAGGTGGCTGTGGGCGGGAAGGGCTAAGATGGCGGAGTAGACACGGGTTCCTCGTGCTGTGCGCATCAGGACCCCTCTGGGAAGCGGCGGCTGGAGCTGGGTTCCCAACCCGGCCGCGGTGCGAGGAGGGAGGAGGAGGCCGCCGCCGCGATGCCTAACATCAAGATCTTCAGCGGCAGCTCGCACCAGGATCTCTCCCAGAAAATCGCCGACCGCCTGGGCCTGGAGCTCGGCAAGGTGGTGACCAAGAAGTTCAGCAACCAGGAGACGTGGTGAGCGCGCGCGGTGGGGGGAGACTACAGCTCCCGCCGTGCACCGCCTGTGAGGGCCGCACAGTCGCCGCAGGAGCCTGTCGGGAGTTGGGGTGCGGTTGTGGGGGTGGGGACTCCCGCTCTCAGCAAATGGAGGCCCTGCCTGGCGCGGGGGAGGGGCTCCCCAGCCACCCACCCGCTTCCACTGCTGGGGGGAGGGAATTGGGTCAGTTTGGGCAGCCCCGGTGCCGTGGACGGGTTGGGGGGGGCTCCTTGGGGTCCCTGCTTTGCTGGGTCAGAGCAGGAGACTCTGCCCGTCCCTTCAGGACGACGTGTCTCTCGTTGGAGCTGTGGGTCCCCAGTGCTAGTGATGCAGCAAATCATACCTGAGGTGCAGACAGCGTTGCAGTCCCTCGACTGCTGCGGGGCCTTGTGGACGGGGCAAGACTCAATCTAGCTTCATGCTGCTTGGATAAGCCCCGGGGCATAAGGGAGATGTGAACACCCGGTGGAAGAACTGATACGAAGGACTTTGCTGTGTGAATGCTCTAGTCTAGAGCCTCATATGAGGAAGAATAGGCTTGATTTCAGGAAGATAAAGTTTGACAGTTGGAGAGCTCTTGAATGGAGATGTGGATATTGGACAGTGGAACTTCACTGCTGCTCTAATGTCTACTGAAAAGGCATATTATGCCGTAGAGGCTTATTTTGTCGTAGGTCACATCATTTATTCTACTAGTAAAGGTGTGATTCCTTTGCTTGTGTACATCTACTCAAGCTAGCAGCACTGAATAGCAGTGTGTGTAGCTGTGGGAGGACGGATCGTGGCAGCAGTGATATGACTTAGCTGTGCCATTTACTGACACAACAGAAACTAGTGGATAGCCACTTTTCATGGCTAAACTATGGAAGAGCTCTGTGCAGCTTCAAAGTTGGTCGTGCTTATCAGAAGAAGTTGGTCCAATAAATCAGTGGTTTTCAAACTTTTTTTTCTTTGGACCCAATTGGAAAAAAACATTTAAATGCCTGTGACCCAACCATTACATCTTTAAGCAGTGCATTCCAGTTTTTTGGTGGTGGCAGCAGGGGGAGCCGTGACCTGGTGCCTGAGGGTCTGTGGCCCAGTACTGGGTCCTGACCCTAAGTTTGAAAACCACTGCAATAAATTACCTCTCCCACAGGGCATCTTAATATTCTGGGAAGGAGGAAGCTGTTTTACCATGCACTAATCAGAATATCAAATATTTGTTCAGTAGTTTTTATTTGTTTTTAATTTTTTTAATATGTCCTGTCTCCTGACTGTTGCTCTGCCAACCATCTAGAAAAACTTGAAACAGCAAAGTAGGAGCTCCAAGACTCTCCAGTTAGTAGCATTAAATAAAATCTTGCTTTTACTTCTAGGTGCAGTAAAGATCCTTATTATCAAAGACAAGACTATTGACATTCAAAACTTGCAAATTTATTTACCAAATGAAAAGACCATTAGGATGTGGCTGGTACATCAAATTACACTGAAGAGCATCTGCTGGAAGCTTGATATAATTACCACTGAAAGGGTCATTGTTGACATTTAAAGCCTAATTATGATCACTTAGCAGTTCATGAAGGTAACTTGAGGCTTTCATCTGTTTTGTGTTATTGCTTAGTCTCTCTGCAGACTTTGAGAGTTCAGGAAACAAATAGCCAACTGCTTCCCTCAAACCAGACAAGCTAGAAAACTTTTGATTGCAGTGATATTATAATCATGTTGGTCCCAGGAAGAAAGATGAGCAGTATGCAGGTGATATTGTTTTTTTTAATCAGCTTCTGTTGGTGAAAGAAGCTGTCAAGCTTACACAGAGCTCTTCTTCAGGTCACTGTAAGCTCAAAAACTTGTCTCTCATCAACAGAAGTTGGTCCATTTGAGCTTAGTTTCTGCACGTAACTAAAATGTTCTGAGAATTTCCAGGCACCTAGGAATCTGTAAATTTTTCCAAAGCTCTAAAATCTACTATTCCTTTTCCTATATTTGTTATCATTCTCAATCTTGTTGGAAGACTGCAAACATAAGTTCAGGAAGCAGGGATCTAAAGTGCAGTTCTGAAAGTGCATTGGCTCCTAACAGTAAAAAATTGACGTGGCTTTTTTCTGGATCATGTATATTCACAGAATAGTAAATTACTGTATGTGCGCACCTACTGTGTAATCAGATGGAGGGGAGTAAAGGACGACCTGCAAGTATCCTGTTCCAAGGCTTCAGAAGTAGGAGTCTTGTAAATGTTTTCCAGAATTCATATGAAACTGGAGCACACAGACACATCAGGAAAAACAGAACATATGATTTCATTGCATGAATATGGCTGTAAGTGAAAACCCAGCAGGCTTAGATGAGGCTTGGCAGAGGAGGGCGGTTTGTTTACTGAATTACAGCTGGTGTCATTACTCTGACTCGACAACCATCTCTTATCCGTCCAGCTGATTGGTCAAGCTCTTAATGTTAGCAAATAATGCTGACTGCACAAGAATAGTGCAGATGCTATTTCCTCTGCATCAGTCACTAGGGCATTTACCTGGAGAGGTGAAATTGGCTGCCTAATCCGTGCTGCTTGGGCTTTAACAAAAGAGCAGCTGATGCTGCTTTTGTAGCTCACAGCAACAAGTGTAAGAAGAGAGAGAAGTCAGGAGATGCGTGAGGGAAGAGAATGGGAGCATTGGTTCCTTTTAAGAAAATCTAGGTGTACAACAAGGCTACATGTATAATGAAACTGACTTCGGCATGAGTCTATTGCTTGCAGCCACTTGCTGGTTATTAACAGCCAATGTCATTGGCTATAGTCCAAAATGGAAGCTACTTCCAGAATATCAGTGTGTCTAGTACAGATGAAGGAAAAGTTGCCTCATTTCTTCTTCCATCGATTCTGGGCTTTCTAGCTACTTCCAGTATTGTCAGCTTATCCTCTCACCTGAAACGTGGAGCATTCATTTGGAGCAATCTGTCGCTACGTAAAGCCTTACGCAGCACTTTTTCAGACTTCAGGTTTGATATAGAAGTCACTGCCTCATCTCCCTCTCTGCTCCACAGTCAGGCCTCTCTCTCTGTGTCTCTAAAGCTGTCTGCTGGCACCAGGACCTCTGGCATACATTGAGAATCCCTTCACCAAGAGTTAATGTACATTATATCCATGAAGACGTTAACCCTAAATACTTTCTTAGGACAGGTTGTTGAAGCTCTCTGTTCATGCCAGTAAATGGCTGTTAAGAATGAGATTTAGAATGTTCTTTTTCTGCCCTGTGGGCTCTTCTAAAAATCTGGCTCAGAGCTTGTTTTGTTGATGTGCCATCACTTTTTCCATCTTTAAAAGAAGCTTTATATGAGTGAAATTGTGTTCAGTGGCTCTCCTGTGTGACTTGGAGGAACTTAAGCATTCTTCGGGGAGTGTGAATACATACTGCATAGGGATCTAAAATAAGATAGTAAGCCTTTGCTTTACCAACTGAATCAGTATATTTAATCAAAAAAAGCCTTGTAAAATACAGTAGATTTTGCCTATTAGCAACCCTCTGGTTGCCAGGAACGCATTGCCATTGTCAGCAGTTGCTAATAAGCGGAAGGCAGGTTTGCAGGGCTGCAGCTAGGGAAGGAAGTGCTGGGATGTGCTTTCCCTGTCTGCAGCCCTGCAAACCTTCCTTGGGGGAAGGGAAATGCAGCCTGGGTACTGGGGCTTTCTGTGAGGACAGGGTACTGCGGGCCCATGGGGCTGTATTGTTCCTCTCCCTGTGCTCTCCAGAGGTATGTGCTGAGCACATCCCAGCGCTTCCTTCCCTGAACATTGCCCTCTGGCATGGCACAGCCTGGAGAGCACAGATTGAGGTACCGTGCAGCTCCAGCATCAGAGCTGCAGCTCCCCTTCCCACTAATGCCCTTCCTACAGCCTTCCCAACTAGCCCTCACTAACCTATGCAAGCAGGTTGTGGACTGCAGCTAGGGGAGGTATGTCCCAAATCTTCCTTCCCTGGCTGTAGCCTTGCAAACCTGCCAGCACGTGGAATGTTTCTTCCAAGAAGTATTGAGCGGCGTGCTGTTCCCATATTTGAATCTCACTAACATTGAAATAAATGGGATGGGCTTTGTTCCCAGCAAAACATTACTATTAACTGGCAGTTGTTAATATCCGAGTTGCTATTAAGCAGAATCTACTGTATAATTACTAAGCAAATAAGCAACTGTGTTTCTGTTGGGTCTTTTTGATGGGTTACTAAGTTGCATGGAAATTGCTGATGCAGGCTGCTTGCTGTTACCAAATTTTATTTGCTTTGTGCTTTTAATTTCACTTGTTTCTGTCTCCCCCACACCTAGTGTGGAAATAGGTGAGAGTGTGCGTGGGGAGGATGTCTACATTGTGCAGAGTGGCTGTGGTGAAATCAATGACAACCTCATGGAGCTTCTCATCATGATAAATGCCTGCAAGATCGCATCAGCTAGCCGTGTCACCGCTGTCATACCATGCTTCCCTTATGCTCGCCAAGACAAAAAGGACAAGGTAGTGCAAACAGGAGTTGCATAAAGGAATAAGCCCATCTAGTCTAGCCATCAGCCAGTACTTCAGAGGAAGGTGTGCAGTTCCTTGGTTCACCTATTTGTGCAGTCAGTACTACAGTGTTTAAGAGAAGGTCAAGGGGGATTTATTTTAATGTAATCTATCACTTTTTGATTCCGACATTTGCCAAATTTATCACTATCAGTGGAAAGCAGGTGTTGTCTTGATTTGTATAAATATCTAATCCTTCTGGAACGGTAGCAAGATATATTCCGCACTGGATGAAGTATGGGTGTTCATGAGCATTGGCAGTTTTAAGTAAAATCAAAATATATTTTCAGACTTTCAGGCAATGATTTATGCCCTGACAAGGAGGCTGAAATGTTTTACTTTTTTTAAACCACAAGTGAGTTTGCTGTCATCCAAATTAATATAGCTTTTTCTTGTGCTAGAGTCGAGCCCCAATTTCTGCCAAGTTGGTCGCAAACATGCTGTCTGTGGCAGGTGCAGATCACATCATCACCATGGATCTACATGCTTCTCAGATTCAGGTATGAACTGAAACATGGCGAAGGTGACACTTTACAGATGTAGGCAAGCTTCTGCCTCACAAATTTTACCTGTGGGATGTTGAGGGCAAAGGCAAGAAGTGACCAGAGTCTTAGTTTCTGTTGGAAAATGCATGGTCACTTGTAAATAAGATTGCTGTTATTCTTGATTGCTCAAACAAATCAAAGCCCTTACTCAACATGATGGTATTTCTCTGTCTGGGTGGATGTTGCGCGATAACTTTTGAACAACATATATGTGATAAATGCCAAAATTTCAGGGAATGTTTTAGGCCCTGATGGGCAGACTTAAGTGAAAAATCAGAAAACTAGAAGAGGGAAATGGGGAATACACAGAGCCCCAGCATCTGGGTTAGCAAACCAGCCACTTCATGCAAGTCTATTGTCTGTGGATCAAAGAACTGATGGTTGGTGCCATTACATGTTGGATCCCAAAAATACATTTATCTCATCTCTGCCCAATAGCATTTAAAATGTTGATGCTCTCGGTGGCTTCTCTCGCAGACCAAAAAAAAAAAATCAGTGGTGGAAGAAGGTGGAAATGGGGGTGCACATCACCCCTAGCATGGAGCAGATGACTTCCTGGTATGGTTGGGAGGGACAATGGGGGAAGAGCACAGGAGACACAGAGGCCTTGGCAATGGCAAAGCAGGAATAGGCGGCGCACAGAGCTTCTGGCTTGGAGGAGGATTACAGGGAGTCCTTGAAATTGAATGGAATGGAAGGATGGCACACCAAAAACTCATGGACAGAATAGATACAAGGAATCCCCCAGTGTATGCGGTGAGCTCAGTCTACAGAAGCAGTGATGTATGACCCGCTAGTTTAATAATGCATTCAGCTTTGCTGCAACTATTGCTTTTGAAGACTGGGCAGGTGGTTCATATCTCTCTGTTCAACTTGCTCTGTGCAGGTATTAAGTCTATCAAGAGCCCAGAAAGAGGGTGAGCAGATAGGGTAGGTGTTCTCTTGCATGTAGGAGATCGCTGTTTGTCATTATTCATCTATGTATTCATCACTTACTGGTAGTCCAGGGTTGACTAAACTGTTGACATTTGGGCAGCCTGTGAAGTTTTCCCTGGAGGCTTCTGCAGATGTAGTATGAAGATGGCTGCATCCTGAGTGTGGGACCAGCCCTAGGCTTACAAAACAAAACAAAAAAAATTGCTTAGGTCTTTGCACTGGCTTCCTTTTTTCTCAGATATAAGTAATGATGTTTAAAACCCATATATTTAATTTTGTAAGCAAGAAACTATCTGCTACGCTAATGGATGCAATTCTTGTCCACATTAAGTCCTTGCTGGTTTCATGTTGATCAGCAGGTAAGTGCAGGACAGAAATTAAGAATGAGGTGTCTCTTGTGTTCGTATTCTGAGCTCTTCTATTAATATAAGTAGAAAGGAGAGCTGAAAAATAGTGATATGAAAAGGCTCTGCTGGGCACATGATTAAGTTTAGGGCTTCTATTGCTTTCTGCCAAGTCTGTTTTAGAATTTGACCTTCAGTTATGCAGAGTACATCTACTCCTGTTTGTCTTGCGACAGGGTTTTTTTGATATACCTGTGGATAACTTGTATGCAGAGCCTGCTGTACTGAAGTGGATCAAGGAGAACATTGCAGAATGGAAGAACTGTACTATTGTTTCACCAGATGCTGGTGGAGCGAAGAGGTGAGATGTTAGAATTGCCAGAACTGAAATTAGTTGACAGTAGTATAACATCACATCCTCTTTAATTAGTAATCTGTGCTACTTTGCTATTTTTTCATAGCAGTGTCAAACTACGATCTGTAAGTGTTCTCTTCCCAAACCTGCTTCCCCAAAACAGTTAGCATTCCCCTCTGGCAATTGGTTTGAAGTAGTTTGGTATGACATTATGGAAGGCTAATCTTGAAATACGTTTCTGGAATTGCATTCGGACTTGGAGTGGGTTTTAGAATTACCATTGCTTAGCCACTTGATAGGCCGTGCTTTCTCCTCAAACTGTAAAGTTGTTGCATATTCCATGTAAAAGTGGAGTCGTCCATGCACAATTGTTTAGGAAGGGAGGGCTTGAAACAGTAAGTGCAGCTTTGTTTTGAGCCAGGAACTACTAAACATCTGCTACATGAAATACTGTGCCATATATCTGCAGATAATGCAGGAGCAGATTGAGAATCTGTGCTCATTAGTAAAACTCTTTGAAAATGTGATATCTTCTCTTTGTAATCATTTCCATAGCAGCCCCAAATTATAGACAGAGGATATGTCCTTAACTAATTCTGGAAACGTTCCCTAAACCAAACTGAAACTTCAGTTTTAACTGCCATCCTCCCTTTTCAAACATCATTTGTTAGAGAGTAGCTACAAAACCTGGAGTGTGCTATTACATTGTATCTAGATGTTCTGAACATCCAGTTCATCTTACTATTAGCTAAACCTATGGCAAGAACTATGCCAAGCTCTTTCTTGTAAAACTACTGATGTGTAAGGCCCTGTCTAAATTGTGGGATGATTGTCAAATAATTGTGGCTAAGTTATGGAGAAGACATGGAAAACAAGATAAGTAATAATGTACCTTTATTAACTGTGGTAATTTGGAAAAGCAAGAGATCTATTTGATTAAGAAACATTTGCTGGAATAATATAGACACAAGTATTACGTTTGCTGGAATAATATAGACACAAGTATTACGTTTGGCTACTCATTTTTTTGATAACCAGATACACTTCTTCGAGTGGTGTCACTTTGGATGCTCCACTTCAGGTGCTGGTGTGTCTTCAATCGGTGTTATCTATCTGCAGTGCTCATCTATGTCATGCATGTGCTGTTCCTGTCTCGCACTGTATTGGCACCTCTCTGGGGACGCATGCGTAACAGACTCCCTCACTTCCTTCTCAGCCATCTGTGGGCCAAGAAAACTGCTGCCAACTGACTTAACAGTAATCTCAACACCGACAGCAGTCATGAAATTGACTGCGACGCCTATCACAACGATGGCACCAATTAAAACCACGGTTCTGACATGAGCGCCATGTCTGAAACATGCTTTAACATGACATTATTGCCATCGGAGAGATACACATCCATACGTCAGTTGCCGCTGTTCGCCATAGATACTCTCCAAGTGCACATTGCACCTTATGAGGCTGTGTCTCCCATATCATTTTCTGGCAGAGATGAGTGAGAGAGAGGAAAGAGTCCTCTCCTCCCAGCATTCCTCGCCTGTCAGACCAACTCCCAAATTTCCAAAACACAAGTCACACACTAAACACCATAGGCAATCATGGTATGGGCCACCATGCATGTCTTACCTAATGTAATAGCCCATCTACCTGGTCTGCGTATACAAAGTGTTACAGCATATCCCTACCCCTATAGAGACAGAACTAGATGTCTCACCAGTTTCTGAATAACTCCAGAAACTACTGAAGAAAAGGAGGAAAGTATTCAGCAGGAAACATCCAACACCAATACATAACTCACCTTCTTCATCTTACAAGGCAATAACATCTCCTACAGCTGCAGGGTCTCTGAAAAGCTATTAGGAATTATTCACACCACTGCCTTGTCAAAAACTGCTTTGATTGATTCACCCTCTTATGTCTCTTCTAAGGGTATGGGACTTAATCCATTCCCCTTCTAAACTCCCTTTTTATGGAGGCAGCAAATCAGTGGGACAACAGCCCCAATATAAATTTACACTACAGGATGAGGACTTGAAAAAGTTAGATTTGAGTACAAAGTGTACTCATCAGCTATGTTACAGCTATGTGTAGCTAACTGTCATATTGCTCTCGAATTATGACTACAATGATTACTCAAAAATCTTGGAATTTATTAATGACATTCTAGAGGAGAGAAGAGAACAATTCAGATTGCTCATAAACAAAGGTCAGCTCGTGGCTAGAACTACCTTACATGCTTCCCTCAACGTTGCTGACACAGCAGCAAGAATGACACCTATGGCAGTGGTCAATCGCAGGGCATCGTGTCTCTATGCTGCAGGGTTGCTGAAAGGGCTACAGTGCGCAATAGAAGACCTCCCCTTCCATAAGATGAAACTTTGCTGGGGAAAAAAAGACAAGGTCCTCCATGCCGTGAAGGACACATGTGCCATATTGTGCACACATACAGGTCAGCCATGTCCATGCAAGTACCGACAGTTCACCCACCAACAAAGACATTAGGACCCACACCGTAACAAGCAGAGACCACAGAGATGATGGTAGACCCAATAACACCTCTCAACATCACAACTGTTGTTCATGGAATAACAATTTTGAAATCCCCGTCAAGGGTCTGATTGATCTCCCTTACCACCCAGTGCTATTGACAGTGATCATTCAATTTGGATATAGACTATATCTTTTCCAACGCCGTTTGATGTCTATTACATGAGACAAATGGGATTTAGAGATTGTACACCAGTGGTCCCCAACCAGTCAGTCACTATCGACTCCTGAGTGGCAGTTGCCATTAAAACCTATGAGTGGTGTGCTATCTGCTGGCAAAAGGTTGGAGACCAGTGTCGTTTACTCAGGATATTCCATCTCATTTACCTCCAGGCCCCTAACCCAACCTCTTTCCTGGATCCATTTCACAGGATCCAATACAGCAAGAATTGAACCATCTTCTCCTTTTAGGCACCATAAATCATGTACCCCCACAACACAGAGAGAAGAGTTTTACTACACTATTACTTAACCAAAAAGGAAAAGGGGATGGAGACCTATCTTGGATCTCAGAAGGCTCAACAAATTCATAAAGATACAATGATTAGGATAGTCACATTATCTACTATAATACCAGCACTGTAACGGGAGGCCTGGTTTTCAGCCCTTGGCTTGCAAGGTGTCTATTTCCATCCACCCAGTACACAGAAGATTCCTTAGATTCATTTTGGGAGCAAACCAATACTAGATACTACACTTTTGCCTTTCTACAGCACCAAGGGTATTTTCAAAGATGCTCACTATATCAACTTGGTCAACAAACAATGTCACTTTTTTGAGACCTCGGACTCAAAAATAAACAAAAGTCCACTTTGACTCCAGTGCACCACTTGGAATTCATAGGAGCACACCTGGATTCATTAACTGCCAGCGTGTTACTTTCAGAGAACAGATTTCTTCCCATTGATGTCTCAGTTGGAGACTTCTAACACCTGAAGTGGATCACCCATAGGGACACATATCTCGAAGAACTTGAATTACTGCACAGGGAACCTTCTCTTTTGTTGCAACTTTATTACAGTCATTAATGAGGCTGACAGTCTGAGCCCCAGCAAATGGGGTTCTGCTGTATTAATGGGCGGAAAAGTGTGTTGCAAACCTCAAAATGTGTGCAAAATTGTGGACTGTACAAAGTAAGCTAATTAAAAGCAAAATTTCCATATTGTGGGATCTGCAATATTGCTAATTAAGTACAGCCCTACTCATGTGGCTTGTTGCTTAGTGCCAGTGTTTGAAATGCCAAATTGACTAGCTGTAATCTCTGCACAAGATTTCCAGAAAAATCATACTTTCAGAAATCTTGGGGTCAGGATTTTCCTCTTCCCTTCTCGCTCTTCAGCACCTTTGAAATGGGGAAGGATTTATTCCCATTTGACAGATGGGGTGGTATGGGTTCACAGGCTACAGGTAAAGTGGCTTGCCAAAGCACTGAATCTGACAGTCTGAAGGTTACTGGCTCTCAGCCCCATCCACCGGCTGAGTAGACAGATCATTTCTCTCGGAGGCCTTGTAGAAACCTGAAAACTTGCAGAAGTTTAGTGAATAGATTCAGTTAAGCCCATGAAAACCACTGTTTGGGCACATGTCTAGTTTAAACGAGGCTCATTTTGTTTTCATCTAATTGGTTTTCATTCTTTTTTTTAGGCCACATCCCCCTTTGCAAATAATGTAGTCTTTCATATGCCCCTATCTGAGATAGGCACAGGTGACACATGGTAGTGCCTCCTCGGATTTCCACTTTCCATTTACCAACAGCTTCTAAAGGTTTTCAAACTGTGGAGCATGCCCCCCTTTGGGGCATGGAAGAATACTTGGGGGGGGGGGGGACAAGCAGTGTTATGAGGTGGGGCTCAAGAAGGAAGCACAACATTGTCCCCCTCATGACTCACTTCAGCACCTGGTCTGTCTGGATTGTGGGTTGCAACCAAAATTGTAACTAAGTGGGGGCTCAGCTCAAAAAATGTTCTGGCCTAAGTCCTCTGCACCCCTAGGAGGTGGTGGGGCACACCCTCCAAGCTGAAAACCTGGTTGAGTCCCACAGCAGAAAGGAAATGTATAGCAATGCAGCTGCAGTTTTATTTGATGAAAGGAGATTAAACTTTGATTACGTTGCCCCCCCTTACGAAATAAAATGCATTGCTCGCTATTAGAGGATTTTTCTCACATACCCCCTAGTGAGAGCTCTTCAGTTAAACTAGTGCATCTCCACGTGTAGGCGTTTTTCAGGGGAAACCTGCTGCCTAGTACCTTAATGGGAGTCATTAATCATCAGCAACTACAGAAATGGTTACAAACCAAACTCCAGTTTTGAAGGAATGGTTGCTCTAAACTTAAATTAGAAAATTCAACTCATCTGTTTAAAACAAACCCTGCTGTGTCCAAGAGGGGCGTGATACACAAGTTTTATCTGATTAAATGACCCTAAAAGGCAAATGGCCAAAACTGGTTTCAGGCACCACATAATCTATGTACAAGATACATAGAATTCTGGCTGTGGCATCTCTCTTTCTTCTTGAAAACACACCGGTGTACCCCTTCATCTTGCCTAGCCTTTTTAATCCCATGTTCCAAAATTTTGGGTACTCCCCCACCTCCATCTAGCCATAAAGGAAGGGTCAACATGGCTCCCCCTCTAATAAGGAATGGGATCTCCGTTCTCTAGGGCTGTTTCAAGTGCAGAAACACTTAACACCAATCCTTATATATCCCAGTCATCTCTTCCTGAGCAATAAGTAGAACCTGATCACAGTGTGTCATGCTGCCAGGCTCAGTAGTAACCAGAGGATAGTTTGGGTAACAAGTTCTCAGCAGGAAACCTGGACTGGGGGGATTAGGGGATCTGCAGCTTGAGCGTCCAGGGGAAAGAGGAGTGAAACGGGACCATTAGGCAGATGTGAAGGTGCCAGGTTCCAGATTGGAAGTGTAAAGCATCCACATTGAGTTGTGGCACAGAAGTGAACTGGAATTGCCTAGACAGTATAGCGATAGGTACGTTAGAAATGACTTGCTGGCTAGAACTAAATTATGTCATTGAGCTAATGTGGGCCTAATCAGTGCACCAGTATTACATAATACTGAGTAATGACAGGTATCCAATGGCAATGTCCAGTGGGAAGGGGCTATATTTAATGTAAAATGAACACCGAGGCTGTCTTCACTGATGAGGGGTTTTTTACAGTGGGGTAACTCATGGGGTCAGCTCTCCTGTTATAAAAACACAGTGGAAGCAAGGTATTTCAGTTTTACTGCAAGGTAAACTAAACAAAGTCAATGATGCATGTAGTGGGACTGGGAGGATAGTGCCTAGCTACCTTGTGGTAAACTCTAACTGCCTTTTTTTCCCATAGGATTTTACACCAAGAAAAATATTGTTTTGTTGTAAATCCTTTTACAATGAAGAAAAAGCCTGAATGTAATTTAGAAACATAGAGCTGGCTGGGAAAGGCAATAAAGCAATCAGCTGTTACCTTCTAACCTAAAGTTACCTTGCGTTCTCCTTTCATTCCTTTCTTTTGTCTTTCCAGTTGTCTTTTCATAAAAGCCTCTCCCAGCAGACTAAAGCAATGATGAGTTTAGTGCAGAGGTGGGCAAACAACGGTCTGCAGGCCAAATCCAGCCATGGGGACCTCTCATCGGGCCTTCCACCCAGGTGTGCCCAGTAATGGCACCCTGGCCGCCTCCCCATCACCACCACATGAGCCCAGCAGCATCAGGGCTCCCCCCCCTTAATTCCCCTCATTCCTCTCCCACCATGTGGCTAGCCATACACAGATGTGGCCATCAGGCCAGAAAGTTTGCCCTCCCCTGGTTTAGTGTGTGGAGGGACATTGTAGCTGCTAGCATGCTTTTTCATTAAATAGACATTAGTTTGCTTTTTGCATGTGGATTCACAGCCTGTACTGGTAGCTCTTGGTATGTGGAAAGAAATATTAACATATCAGGTGTGTGACTTTAAGAATGTGTCCTGATAACTATATCCAGAACCATGTACCTATGCAGAGCACCAGGTAACTTTATGCCATGCAAAATTAACCACTTTGCAGTTTTGATATGCGAACAAATGAAGGGGGGGTTAAATTTTCAGTCAGTTGTGGGGAGATGGTGTTGAAATTTTTGCTAACAAGTCCCATGTACTGAGAAGAGAGCGCACTGCTTCTCTGCTATACTTTCCTCTGTTTTTATCAGTTAGTCTTGGTTTTATCCTCTACAGGGCAGTGAATTAGCTACATACTGGGTATCGCTATGCTAGCTTTTTCCTCTACATTTCCCACTTTCGCCATCTCTAGTGAAATTATGCCTGGAAACTTCTAAAAAAAAGTTTAGTGTGGACAGGCCCAGTGAGGTCATCAACCAGACTCACTTTTCTTTGGATGAGATAAAAAGTCGAGAGTTCTTTTGGAAAATGACAAACGGGAAGTGACTCCCCTTGGCACTGAAGCTTCAGAGGTTTGTCAGCAAAACCCACTATTTAAAGCTCTTGATAAACCTTGAAATGCAAATTCCTAATTTGCACTGATCAAGTTTAAAGCATCCCTTAAGAATCAGAGGCTTTAGCGTAATTGATCTTGAAAGTAGCTCCTTCACACAGCCTTGAAAGCAACTGTATGTTCTGCTAGGAGGCAGGGAGCACATCTCTGGATTTGTCAAGGGCAGCAATATAATGGAAGCTGTGACCATTTGCTGTCTATTCAATCTCAATTTATGTAGTCCTGGAACACTTTATTTCCTTCTCCTGCCAAAGCTTCCTCCAAGAGGAATGTAAGCACAATCTGGAAACCTCTCTCTCCACAGAGTGACGTCCATTGCAGATCGGCTGAATGTGGACTTTGCTCTCATTCATAAGGAGCGAAAGAAGGCCAATGAGGTGGATCGCATGGTGCTGGTGGGTGATGTGAAGGACAGAGTGGCCATTCTGGTAGATGACATGGCAGACACCTGTGGCACCATCTGCCATGCAGCAGACAAGTGAGTGAGGAGCTGGGTGTAAACTAGCTCAAGATGTAAATTTGTTCTTGCCTGAATCACTACATTACAAATAACTAACCACTAACTTGTAATGGAATTATGCCCAAAGATCTTTGGGGTCTTGGATTGAGAGTCAAGTAAGTATTAGTAAACAGTGAATATAATTCTCTCCTCATTATCGCAGTTTTCAGATCTACATACAGATTTCCATTGGTTTAAAAATATACCTCTAGGAGCATAAATTTGCATGAGCAAGACTTCTATCTCCTGAAGTTTTAAAAAAGCAGGTCTGTGGAATAGCCTTTTGTTTTGCACAGTATCTTTAAGTGTTTGCCATGGCATTGGTAATCTAAATGCAGTGTATAGAAATACTTCTTAACAAGGCTGTAGGTCTGGTCTTAAAGCCCAGGGCTGAAGACCATGTTCTTTAGTCTCATATTGCTTACGTAAGAGTACCCTGGGATGTACTGGATTTATAAAATTGATTCAACCTATGGGGTCATCTAATATCGCAGCTTAGCATCTCCCTTGATTTAAGACTGCTCTGTCTAACCAAACCATTAGCTGCATGGAAACATCAAGTTTTGTCCTTTCCATGTAATGTGAGGTCCAACCCCTCATCTAGTTCCCGTACATAACCTGTACAAAACTTAGCTTTTGACCCTTTCATATTTGTTTCCTTCTAGGCTTGTATCAGCTGGAGCCACCAAAGTTTATGCCATCCTAACTCATGGGATTTTTTCTGGGCCAGCCATTTCCCGGATCAACAATGCCTGCTTTGAGGCAGTTGTAGTCACGAATACAATACCCCAGGAGGACAAGATGAAGCATTGCCCCAAAATCCAGGTGAGAGACTATTTTGCTTTTTGGCTTGGGGGCGGGGCAGAAGGGGTGCGTTGGTTGGGAGTGATCAGAAGCAAAAGGGCCAAATCCATTTTTCCCTCTTCTAGATTTAGAACATAGAGGCAGCCTGAAAGGTCATTTGGAAAGCTTTTGTGCATCCTGTTTTAGAAATTGAGGTCTTGCCTAGCCTGTTTGTCCTGAAAACAGAAGTTATTAGGTTTGTGGCATCTGATAAAAAGCAAGGGAAACCTGACTGAGGGGATCTAATTTTTAGCTAGAACATCAACGAGGTGGAAGAGAGGATCTTAAAGATTATAGTGCCCTGGTTTGGCCCTTCCTAAAGTACAGAATTCCTGATACACATCTGCATTCTCCAGAGGAGACCCTGGCAAAACAGGGAAGCCTGAAATTGACAAAAAAAAAAAAAAAAAAGCCAAACAGCTAGAGCCCAACTGGCCTCACACCCTTGGTGAGTTGAGCAGCTGGACCACAGCGCCAGCCAGAGCAGGGTGAGAAGCCCCAGGTAGGGAGATCCCAGTGGGGCTGAGATACTGGCTCTCAGCTTCCCATACTGCCCCTCTTAGGCCATGTCTTCACTGAAAATGCTGCGTCAATCCCTGATCAATTGAGTGGCCAGTGTAGACCCACTCAGTTGATCCCAGAAGCTCTCTCCCGTCGACACAGTAGCTTCACCCCTTCAAGTGGAGTCAGGCTGCATTGATGGAAGAGCCCTTCAAGTTGATGCAGCCGAGTGAAGACACCGGCATAAGTAAGAGTAACTAGGTCAACGGGAGATACGCGTTCTGTGGCACGCGGATTGTGTATCTCCCCGTCGACCTAGGCCCGCAATGTACACTAGGCCTTAGTTTGGTGGAAATGCTCCTGGTGAGGATGCGCACCACCAACCTAAGGAGGATAGTGTGGGTGTCAGCCACCGCAGTAACTAACATTACCTGTAAAGTAGGGTGACTTACCTTTGCAGTGTAGACAAGGCATTAGAAAAGTCAGAATGGAACGATTTGCTGCAGTATCTCCAGAGTGTTACGAAATGCGGTCTCCTATATTCCTGCTTGTTTAGAGATTTCATCATTTTCCCTGTAACTGACTGTCCGTTACAGATCTGCGAGTGATCATCTTTGTAGTGGTGGGGCTTGGTTCCTTGAAGATTCTTTGTGGCTTCCCAGCCAATCTAAGACCTTGCATAAATTGCCATCAGGTGACTGATACTTTTTCCTTCTACAGGTGATTGACATCTCAATGATCCTTGCAGAGGCCATCAGGAGGACTCATAATGGGGAATCTGTCTCCTACCTATTTAGCCATGTTCCTTTATAACAGATGCTGGCTGCTGCTTGTGTGGCTTTTTTTCAAAAAACCAAAAGTTGTTCAGCTAATTATAAAGTTCATTAGAAGACTCTGCTTGTTCCAGTGCAGCTCTTCATAGCTCCTCCTCTGCACACATCAGGCTCACTGAGTCTGAGCCCAGCTCTGGGAGGGGGTGGGGGTGGGGGGACACATGTATAATGCTCAGGATCCTGCCAGTGTAACCCCACTGTGATCTTCTCAGTAGTTTAAGCTTCCGTAGTATTGAGTCAGCATTGCCGATCTGTGGAGAGCAGAACTGACATGGCCAATTGCCCCACCTTTTTTTGGAGGGGAAGTTTTGTCTAGGAGGAGGTTTGACTGTGCATGCATGCCTGGATTTCTTTGTATGGGAAGTAGAACCCCAAAGGACATGCTGGTCTGGAACTACAAGAAGAGTCCAAGGAACTGCTGACCCACATCATTTATTCTGTACCTGACAGAAGCTCTGAAAGAGGTGGTATAAGGAAGTCTTGTATGTTGACCAAGTTTCTGACAAGAAGTGAGACACTACAGGGTGGGACAGCAATCGGTTTCCTCTTCCAGAAGGCTGTCAAGGATCTGTGATGTGCAGCATGTTAAAACCGTGGATTCAGATTGTTCTACTGAAGAAACCTGTTGCCCTCTAATTTTCCCATCTGCCTGTCCATTAATAAGTCTAGCCTTCCTGACCCTTCAGTGACCTGGATGGTCCTTGAGCATGCATCTACGGACTAGATTAATATGGGCTGATCTGTTACTTCCTATTAGAAGTTTGATTTCCATGCATTTTAGCCCCTTTTCTCATGAAGTTTGTGACGTATTTTGATTGCTTGTTTCGGTTGCAGCATTTGCACCTCACCTTCACTGTTTGCCATGGTTGATGCCAGAATCGGCCATCTCTGCAAAATCCTCCTTCCTCCGCTCAAGGAGTCTTTGAAATGTTCATGGACGAAGAGGTAGACTGCAGGACTGTGGAGGCCTTAGGGAAGGCTCAGGATGGCTGAGTCAGTCAGCTGTTCTTCATGTAAGGTGCTTAATGGTGGTAGGTCAGGCGAGACTTGTTCCCCCAGCAGCTTTTATTGACACTTTCTCAATGTCAGACTTAACTCTAGGCAGTAACATTCCTAAAGAAGGAAGGGAAGAAAAACTCAAGCTGCCTTCAGTGCTCCTGCCTGTAGAATAGGCATCATATACAGCTGCCACGTATAGTAGTTACACCACATAATCCCACAGCAAGCAGTTAAACCAGTCTTTCCTGGACTCGTACAGGACAGCAGACCAAGCTGGTTCTTGTGTGCGTTCTGCTTTTATAAACAGTCTTGTCTAACTTTGGAGATAGTGAAGGGAGTTATTTGAAATCATTTGCAACTCCAGCCAGTGTGATGTGAGGGATTTATGGGTGGGAGATAAATGTAGCTACCTGGAAAAATCAGGCTGGCTAGGTTTGGAGAGGTCCCTTTTAATTGTTAAGTGTTGTGCCTTTTTAAGTAAGACTTGTCCCTCTCTCTTCCTAGTGTTTTTTTTGTCTTGTGGCAACTTAAAACCTAAACTGTTTCGTGTTTTGTTTGTGTAAGAAGTAGGTGTTTGTCTGGAAAGTGTGTATGTTTGCTTCTTTGCTTTGCATCCTGCATTGAGCTCAACTGAGGGTCTATCCAGGACTTCTGCCTCCTACTTCGAAGCTCCTGCTAGTTCACTGCCAATATGCCGTAATCAAAAACCAAGAGCAAGGACGTCAAAGCAGTGTGAGGATTTTCAGCAGCATTTGTGTTAAACTAAGACCTCAATGAAGGAATTAAACTTTTATTTAAAAAAAAGAATTATATAGACATTTCCTTGTAATTTGTTAATCTTTTTAAAACATACATGGAGCTGTTGAGCCTCCATATGTGCTGTTATTGTGAACTTGAGCATCCACAGGTTGCTAAAGAAGAATTTTTAGCTCCTTTTAGTGTCCAGGTACCTTTGCTTGAGGGTATCATTATAGGCGGTCTTAGCGGGGTGGAAGTGCAGGGGGTTGCCCAGGGCTCCACAGGGGGAGAGGCCCTTCACCGTAGCTATTTTGGGGCTGGCAGGGACTCTGGCGGTGGGGCCAGGAGGCTGTTGGGGACCCTGGCGGTGGAGGTGGCGGGGTGGGGGGCAGGTCAAGGATGGGCCCCCACACACACATGTTGAGGGGGAGGCTCCTTGCCTTTTGCCCAGGGCCCTGGAATACCTAAGACTGCCCCTGGGTATCATATTAGATAGATCTGATCTTAACCAATACAGTAGACTGGTAGCTCAGCTAGTTAAGTGCTAGGTGTTAAATGCAGTTCATGTTCTACTTACACAGTTCCCATTCTGGTTTCTGTCTACGTATGGATCAGATACGTGATGACATTAATGGGACTGAAATAAGTGAATTTGAAATTGTTCAAAAAAAATTTTTGTTTCACAGGTTTCTTTGAAAAGACATAAAGGTACAAATAACTTGCATGACTGTCATAGTAACAAAGCTAAGAACCTTTTTTTAGTGCACAAGGCACTGATTGACATGAAAAACGTTACGGGGGAGTTGAAAGAACCCAAAGCTACTCAAATGCACTGGTTTTCAAAGGCTTTCTAAATCGTAGCCAGTTGCCTGCCCTCACTATTGCTAGCAGGCAGAGCAATTCTGCTTTAGACAGGCTCCTTTGTCATAGGTAGAATTTAGTGATTTAGGAGCACTGAAAAAGCACCATTTGAAAGACTGAAACGATAGTGGATGATGGTGGGTAAGTGGGCCTTGACTGGGTAAAAACCCCTATGTCAGAGATATATGGTGAGATTCCTAATGGTTTCCTAGGGTTTCCCTAGTCAAAACCAAGATAATGTGTACCTTTTCTCCAAGGACATTCTTGTTGCCACACGTTTAAGAGAAACAGCTGCTTCTTGTTGACTAGATTCAGATGATGTGATCTTAAGAGGTGCAGATGTTTCAATACAGATTTGCATGTCCGTGATTCTTATAGTGATATTAAATCCCTTTTGCCCACTCCCCTTTATGTTAATTGGGGTTCAGTAGCCCTGCCGAATGCCCATGGAGCTTTGCACCTAAACTAGTCCTTTTTTCTGCACTTGGTTCCTAATTGCCTCTTTAGTGGTCTGAGCCGTTAAATGAATGTGAAAGATGCACATTTAAGTTTACCAGAAAGTTCTCTAAGTGAACTACGTAGCACATGCCTCCAGACTGTCCTTTACTGAAAATAATCAGCCTTCCATGTCTTTCCCCTTCAGTTCCTGGGAACACCTCATTGCAGACTGAAGCCTTTTGGAAGGTGATATTACAAAGGAGAGTCTGATACAAGTATGCACTGTCAAAACTTCTAATTCTTCACTGCCTTTTACTCCCAGTGCCCATGAGAAAAGGGGGAGACGGTGCACTCAGCTGCAGTGAAGAGATTCTTATTAGGCAGTGCTAAAGATGAACTACGCACTTGAGTGAAAGGTGCAGTCAACATAACACCTATGAAAACTCCTTCAGACCCTGTGTGAGCCAGAACATGACCTCACTAATAGCAAAATTCTCCACTTCCTCTCTGGTTTTGCAGAATAAGGCAAACCTGAAGCTGTCTGCACAGGAGCAATGTAATTTGTTACTTGTTTTGTTCCTTTTTGGAAGGAGAGCGGTTCTGTCAACACCAGCTGATTTTTCTGGATTCCAGTTTCTCTGTTTATTGAAATTCAACAGGATGACTTCAAGTTACAGTAAAGGAACAATGTTGAGCAGGATCAAAAAAAGCCTAATTGTTCTTTCACCTCCTAGCACATGGTGCAAAGCAAAGTAAATGAGTTCATGCCAATCGTAAAAGTGATAGTGACATGCTGTTAATGCTGCCTCTGAAGGACAGCCAGTTCAGTCCCTACTAGGGGAAGATTCTACCTCCTTTTCTACTCTCACCATAAAGCTGCAAGTTTGACCTAAACTCACCAGCACCCAGCACATATGTGCTGGTCTGTGTGCAGAGGGCTGGCGAAAGCTCAGTCTCGTATCTGATCACGTGGAAAAATGTTTGCTGGAGGTTCCAGAAAATTGCCTGTAGTGGGATGTGGCTGAGCCCTGACGTATTCTGACACTTAAATCTAATTTATGAACATGACTTGCCGTTGTTCTTTATTTGCTCTCATTTCAGAGCAAGCTTGCTCCATATTTTCTTCCTTCCTTTACTATAAATCACTAATATCAGAAAGGAACTGTGAGGCTGAGAGCGCAAGTGCTTTGTGCTAAAGAAATCAGAAATGCTGTTGTTTGAAACCAGCTGCAAAACTCTCACATATTTGTCCAGAGACAAAAACGGCCTTGTGAGAGTAATTTTAAAAAAAAAACACCCCCACAAAAAGCTTGGCCAATAGAACAATTTCCCTGGCTAGTTTTAACACGTTTACTGGCTGATTTTGGACAGTGAGGCTTCAGCAGCTAATGCTCCACAGAAGTGAGAAACTGCAACCACCGGACAGGGATAGATAATCTCTTTCCAACCAGTCTTTTCCTTTGTATAGTATATGCTTCGTGGGAAAGGGGCTTCACGGCTTCTGACAGAAGCAATGTGGTGTGGCATCCCTGCAGCCCTGAGACTGATCTAATTCATTACGTACAATCAAGACAAGTTTCCATCCTATGCTCTAACCGCACCCCTGAGCAGCTATTGGCCATATATGCTCCAGCATCCTTAACTCCCTGAGAGCTGGCAGTTATTCTTGCTGCTGCCTCAATCCCTAAAACAGCCTAGCAGGTGATCTGTAATATGCCTGGTTGTAGCTAATGCAGAAGATACGTTCCTGAGTAGCAGTGAAGGCAGCCAATGATGTCATAGCAGGGTGGTGCCTCTGTACAGAAAGGATAAGGCAATCTAGTCCTCTGTCAGTGGCTGCAAGTGACAAAAGATGAAATAAAGCTCATTCACAATCAGCAAAGGAGAATGAATTGAGAGCAAGCAAGAAGGGAGTGGGAGAACTATTGTGTGGCAAGCAGGAGCAGCTGAAGGATAAACAAGGTAAAAATAGCGGTACAGTATTTTTATATGGGATTTCTCCTTCCCCTCACCCTTTTTGCTTAGTGATGTACTTTTCACTTTTTAATTGTTCTAAACTCCCCACTGACTCCTTTTATACAAACCTAGGGATGGTCCTATATGAACATCAGCAGCCCTTGATTTTTGTTTGGCACGTTCTTTGAGCAATTTGAGTATGTATGTTGTGTTTTTCTCCCCCTCCCCCCCGCCTCCCCAAATCAAGCCTTTTGCAGAGTAATAGAGCTAGAATATCCACTCTGAAATTCCTAGAAAAAAGGAAGCACAGTCCCTCTCCAGTTTGTGATGACATTTGCTTCATGTGAAGCATTTTTGTCCAATATATATACACTACCATATGATTATACAGTATACAGCTGTTATCCAGGCACTTTTGAAAATGGGATTGGTTTGTAGCAATCACCAAGATTTGCTGTATCTATTCTTCCTGAACAAAGGAATTTATTTAATTCACAACAAAAGGTGAGGCATGGACAGCTTTTGTTCATTAGCAACAAATTTAACTCAGCTTTCCTTCTCTCTCCTCTCTTCCCTCCCCCACCCCAATTTCCCCCTACCCTGGTTCTGTGGCCCGTCACAGCCTCTGAGAAAAGACTGATGTGAGGATGGCATTGTGGGGAGGTGTTGGAGTTACTTCCCCATCCCCCCTGTGGGCTCCAATGGCTCAGGGAAAGCGAAGCAGTGTGGCCAGGGGCCAGTCAGTATCACAGCTGGAGATTGCAAGGCAGCGTTGCCCAATGGCCAGAGTCAGTAAGTGGCCCATCCAGGCCAGGGTCACATGGTCGGGTCACCTGAGTCACCAGTATCACCCTATTCTGTGGGGCCTGTTGGCCCCTTGGTGGAGTGGGGTGCCATGGGGGGATATGTAGTGCCTGGGATAGGAGAGCTCAGGTGCTCCCTACTTTTCTGGGCCCCAGCCCAGTGGCAGGCATACTTGTCAGCAGGGATCCTCCTGCTATACAGTGACTCTGCCCACTGGTTGGGGCTATCCCCCTTCCCTGAGTCACTTCCTACCCCACCTCCCCTGATGGTGGTTCATCAGTTGGTCAGGCCTCTGGGTCCTTCAGTATCCACCAGATCTCTAATCCTCCCACCTCCCAGGTGTGTGAGTTCCATGGCAGGTGCCTACAGAAGGACTCTTTCCTCGGTGGTCTACCCCAAATGAGCTGGGCTGCTCCTTTTTATACTGAGCGAGGAGTTGGAGCATGCCCAGCATGGTCTATGGGGCAGAACTTCCTCCATCCAAAATGTAGGATCAGCTTCCACCCTTTTCTCTAATGCTGTTTGGGTACTGGGATGTAAGCGGACACAAGCTCCTCCCCCAGCCAACTAATTAGGGTCACAACAAATGAAAAAACCAGGCACCAGTGTGAAGGTTCCCTTGTCTCTCATGTGAGGTAGGCACACACATTCATGGAGGGTGGGGGGCATATCATGGGGTATTGAGTCTGTATCAAATTTGCTCCATTTATAAATAAGTGTGGGAGTTTTCCCTCCCTATTTGGTAGTCTACCCAACTCAGTCTCGTATCTGAGTTAACTTACTATCCCAGTCCCAGGGGTTAAAGTAAGGGAGAATGCACTGGAATGTCGTTCTGGGGCCCCCAAATTTGAGGGTCCAGAGTTCCAGGGCCCCTAAAAATAGAAAAATCCAGTGGAACGCATGTTCCGCCTTGTCCTGGCTGCTGGCAGGTCCTACACCCCACCGTTGTTAATCACAATACTTATTGTGTTATGCAGTGTCTGCTAGTTTGTGACAATAATTGCTATAGACATAAACGCCATATAAAATTATAAATATTTTTATGAACAATAACTGATGCATGTGGTACTGAGAAGTGATTGCAAATGCCTACCTATGCTGGGGCCCGCACATGCATGAAGGGGGCCCAGACAATACGGGAAGGGAGCCTGGAGATTAGGAGGATTCCAGGGCCCGTCAAATTATATTTTAACCACTGCCGGCCCCCCAGTCCCAAAATCTACTTGCTCTTTGAGGCTTTGTGCATTGTCACCGGTGATAAAACTCTGCAGTCCCCACCAATATTATTTGGATGCAAGTATCATCTGCACTGGGGTAGGTAGTATCAACACACATTTCATTTGCTCTTTGTTTTGGTACAACCTGTGATGTGCTGGTGTTTTCTAGATGCTGAAGAAGGGACGGTCCCTAGCCTGAGGAACTTACCATCTAAAGACAGTGAGATCATCAGAGAGGATTGAGAACAAAAAGGGGGACTTCACATACGCATTACCCAAATTCCCAATAGCAAGGTGGGATTTTGAAGAGGACGTCAATGTGGACAGGATAGGGTAGAGGTGTTTTGGACAAGTTCAGAGAGATTGGTTGGGGAGAAGAAACACAGGCCCAGATCCTCAAAGGGATTTAGATGCATAAAGAAGTAGGGTTAGAACACCCGATCAAAAATTCCTAGGGGAAAGAGTATAGTCTTTCCCAAGCCTGTGACAACATTTACTTCATGTGCAAGAAGCTGACAGCAGGCAAGAGAGGCGTAGGGGCTAGATGAAGCTTGTACTAAGTAGAGGGAGCATTTACGCAAGTTGAAGGTGGTGATACGAAGTTTAACTTTGATGCAGTAGCAATGGGGGCAGGGGTAGTGGAGGGATTTGGAGGAGAGCTCAAAGAGTTCAGCAGCTTTTGTAGGAACTGAAGGGAAGGAGGCGTGTGTCGTGGTAGGTGAGACATGCTGAGGAAGAGAAAGCAGCAGGATTTGTATGACCAAGACGCAGAGAGAAAGGAAGGAGGAGGAGTCAAACCCACCCCAGACCCAAGCTAGACGGTGGCAGAAGAGAGCGAGTGGAGGTGGAGTGGGAGGGACAATCAGGCGTTTTGTTTTGGCTGTATGTTGTTTCCATCCAAGAGACGGCTGAGAAGTGAGTGGACTGGAGGAGAAACAGTCCCTACCCTGAAGAATGTACAGTTGGAAGTACCGTGTGCTCCCATCCTGCAAAGACTTTGCTCTCCTGTGTGAAGTTAAGCAGATGTTTCTAGGTGTGTCATGTGGTATCTGAGAGCTAATGGCACAATTGGGTCCCCTAAGCAGGACGACTGAGTAATTCTGAGCCGTGACTCCCCTTGCTGGAGAGCTTGCACTAAACCAACCTGGGGAAACCGCTGACTTCAACAGAACTGCAGCAGGGAGGAGTTTGACCCATGATGTCAACTTGTTTAGTTACCTACATATCACTGGGGTGGCAAGCAGACAAACTGTGTTTTTATCATGAATGGGGGGGTGGAGGTTTGAAGAGTTATTTTTGCAGCGGTGAGGGTGGGGCTCTGATTCAATGCAATTGCTTACAACTAGCTTTTAGATCAGCCTCACAGCTGAGCACACACAAGTAGCTGTGTTGGGGTGATGCAAAAACCTAACCCAATCACTGTGGGAAGCTTCTAGGTAAGCGTTCAGGAGATGAGAGGAAATGATTACCACTAACAGCTTTTGCTTAGGCTGTTCAGCGCTTCAACGCAGCCAGAAGGGAAGTTTGCATTGAACAAATTCCTCCCTGGGGTAGCCTCCATTACTGTGGATAGAGCTGCAGCAGGGATGAATTAGGCTCATGCTGCTGAACTCATTGTATCTACATATCTTAGCCCTGAACTGAAATCTGTTGTGGCAGCTGCAGTTTGTTTTTTAAATGCCTTTAAATAAGAGCCCACTTTTTTCATATTATTTGTGTGGTAGCAGTGCCTAGGACCCCCAGTCATGAAACAGAGCCTTTTGTGCTAGGTGCTGTACAAACAGAACAAGATGACAATCCCTACCCTAAAAAGTTTCCAATCCATGTATGAGATGAGGTGAGATTGGGTAAAACCAGACAAAAGCCAGGGGGGCGGGCACAAGAAAACAAGGGACAGCAATAGCCAGCATGGGATAAAATTCCACTCTACTCTTCTTATCATAGGAGAAGCAGGAATGCCACGTTGCTTCCATGCTGAAGATGGGGGGCTGCCTTTTGCTCTGCCACTGATGCGCTCCTTGTTTGTTTTGTGGAATAATAGTGGTTCTACCATTAAGCCATCCACAGCCATTCTGTGGGATCTGTTAATATGTTAATAATGAACAACAGTATCCCAAAGGCTGAGAATTATGGGTCAGCTCCAAGTCCTGTTGAAGTTCATGGAAAAGTTCCCCCACAGTGGGCTCTGGATGTGACCCTAGATGCCTGGGATAGCTCAAGTGGAAATAAATGTTTAGCTTCCCCAGAACAGGGATGCAACTGTGCAGTATCCAGCTCAGCAGAGACCCAGTCCCCTCCTATACGAGCACAAACTTCTCCAGCCAGACTATGTGCTCTGTCAGGACAAATTGCCAAGTTAGATGTCTTGCTTTTGATGGAGGGGAGTCTAGATGGCCTGCAGTTGGTGCAGGAGCAGTGGTAATCTGAGATAGACATGCTGCAAAATCTTACCAGGCTAAATAAAAAAAATAGCAGAGCTCTGGAGAATGGACCATTGGACTGATGTCTCCCTTGGGGATGACTGGCTCCAGCTGCTTGTAGTGTTGCTGCTGGTAACAAAGACACATGGGAGGGTGACAAAAAGTACATGCTGTGATAGGAGGCAGCTCTGCTGGAAAACATGAACAAAAGCTTTGCCCCCAGCATGAGAAACAAAGGTCCCTAGATAAGGGCTCATCCTGTAGGAGAGGCAGGACAAACCGGGGCTGTCCTGTTAGCAGAGAGCTGGGGTAAGACAGAGTGGGTGGTGGAGGAAATCCAGAAAACCAGTCCTCCTCTTGACCAACGGATAGGGCAGTCAAATGCTTCAGCTCAGCCTGGGGTCAGTGTTTGAGGAGGGGTCAGTTCATGTGAGTAAGGTCTAGCTAGGAGTGAATGAATCAGCCAGACAGTAATACCTTTTTCCAGCTGAAGCATGACTCCTAGTCACATGCCCCATAACCTTGTTACAAACTGTTATGGGTTTTCTCTACCTGATCCTAGAGGCTAACGGAGAAGGTCTCAGAGTGTGAGAGAAGGCCTGAATGCGCTATGGAGACTGAGAGGAAGGAGGAGGAAGAGAGAAGATGGAGCTCCAGTAGTTACAATGTAGGGGCCATCTCCAGCTTTCTCTCCACCCTCCTGACCTTCCCCATCTACAAGACCATCTTCCGCCAACAGATCCATGCCTTCTCCATCCAGGAGGCCATACACCAACTGCGTCATGAGGGCATCTGCCGCTTTTACCGGGGCATCTTCCCACCGCTCTTGTCCAAGACCCTCCAGGGAACCCTGTTGTTTGGCATTCAGGACAGCTTGCTCCGTCTCCTCACCAGCAGCCCTTCCAGGCCTTACACGCTGGGGGAGCGGTGGACAGCAGGATTCCTATCTGGCTCTGTGGAGGCCTTAGTCTTGACCCCCTTTGAGCGGGTCCAGAATGTTCTACAGGATGGACGGAAAGATGCCAGGTTCCCCAATAGCTGGCGCATCCTGCAGGAATTCAACTCGTATGGTCTGAAGGAAAGGCTGGTTGTAGGCTATTACCGTGGCCTCAGCCCCATCCTGCTGCGGAACAGCCTGGGCAGCGCGCTGTACTTTTCCTTTAAGGATCCTCTCCGTGACAGCCTGGCTGAAAAGGGCTTGCCTGGCTGGCTCCCTGCCCTGGTGTCTGGCAGTGTTAATGGGACAGTGACTTGCTTAGTGCTGTACCCTCTGAGTGTCCTCATTGCCAACATGCAGTCGCAGGTTGTGGGAAGGGATCTTCTCAGCCTCCGGGAGTCTGTGTGGTCTGTTTGGGAGTCGCACGGAAGGAAGCTGACTCTTCTCTACCAGGGCGGCTCCCTTCTTGTCCTCAGGTCCTGCCTGACATGGGGTCTCACCACTACCATCCATGACTTCCTAAAAGAGAGCACTGGGCAGAAGTCCCAGGTGGAGTGAGGGAGAGGCCAGCAAGCCCCTGGTTCTGGCATTTCTAATGTCCCAGCTTGGGGCCCTGAGGACTTTGGCTGGGATCTCGTTTGTTTACAAAGAAACTCCTAGTCAATAAAACTTGAACACACAAGCTAAACTGCCAACCTACAGATCAAAGGTTATTCTCTGAGACATACCTTTCAAGACCAAGGAGCAACTTTGGGGGAGAGGAGGGGATTAACCAATCAGAAAACTGCTTGGTGGGTGTTTTAAACAGCCTTGTAATAATCCCCAGTTTCACCTGCTGTGGTCAAATGGTGTGAGCTAAACTGCCTGCTAAAGCCTGAGCTGGTCATATATCAATTGGGGGGTGCCTATCTCAAATAGTCTAACCAAAAGAGTTCCTAGCTGGGCCACTGTGACCTTGTAAAGACAGCAAATATCCTGTTCCTCAGATTGCCCATTTTTAAAAATGGGAATAATGGTATTTCCCTGTTTAGAGTGCTTTAAGAGCATGGGCGAAAAGAGCTACAGAATTGCATCGTGTTCACATATTATTTATTGCAAATGTGAGATGAAACAAGCACTCTCCCTCCTATAAGATAATTGCCTTCTACTACTGCAAGTTCATTGCTCCGTTAGCAACCCACTGAGCTAAAGCCTAGAAGGCAAATTCTGTTCTTGGATTTACACTTGTGTCTCTAGTTATTTCAATGCTTAAGCTACAGAGAAGAACTACACATTGTACCAAGGGGAATGTGGGCTCAGGTAGTGAAGCTAGGCCATGCTGTTAATGTTAAATGCCGTTAAATGTGGCTGTTCTTAAACAGAAGACGCTGATGGAGTTGCTTGAAGGAGTCTGCCCTCTGCTGGATTGACCGGTAGGAACCAGAGGCTATGTCTACACTTGTAAATTTAAGTCGACTTTAGCTAAGTTGACTTAGTTAAGTCGATTTAGCATGTCTACACTTAAATTTAAAGTCGACTTAGGGGGGAACTTACAAAGTTGACCTAGAGCGTCCACACTGGATGCCTAGGTCAACTTGTAGGGGCTAGGGGGACCTTGGGCAGGTCCACGATGGTGGGGGGGGCACCCCTTGCCCAGTGCCAGGGGGCTCAGCCTTTGCCCCATTGTACAAGGGTATAATGGGGCAAAGGGGGACAGGGACCCTGGCAGGGCATAGGGGCAGGTGGGCAGGGCTCTGCCCTGCCCTGTGGGGGGGCATGCCAGGCTCCCCCTGTGTCGTCCCCCCAGCAGGGAGGGTAGTGGGGGAGTCCTGGAGAGCCCTAAATTGACTTTAAATTGACTTAAGGCTACTCCAGGTCTACACTAGCTTAAGTCGACTTTAGGAAGTCAATTTAAGCCTAAAGTTGAATTAAAAGGAGGTTTAATAAAGTCGACTTAATTTTCATTGTCAGCTTTGTTTTCCTTAAGTTGACTTAAGCAAAGTGTAGTGTAGACACGGATTAAATTAAATTGACTTAAACAAGCTTAAGTCGACTTAATTTCTAAGTGTAGATGTACCCAGAGATTCAGGGTTCTTCAGCTAATCTCTGAAAGTGGTAATTTAGACTCCTGAGCAAATTCTTGATTTCATTGTAGTCAATGGGAATTTGGAGGCCAGGACGTCAGACCATGTGTGATTTCATTCTCCATTCAGGTGGTTAGAGAGAAGATTGGGGGCAAGGTTATGGTCACAACTGGGTCCTGCAAGCTTCCTTCCAGAGTTCAAAGCAGGGCTTGGCACAGAACTGCTCCTGCTATCTGTGAAGAGTGATCTGTCTCCACTAACAGCTACCATGATCCTGTTAGATCTGTCACAGCCTTTGATAATACTGACCAGACAACACTGATGACTCCTTTGTCATGTCTTGCTGCAGTGACTGTGGTGTTCCTGCAGTAATTCCAATCTGCTCCGAGAGATTCCAGGCAGGTGCCACTGAGTCATTTCTCTGCCTGTCTAAGGCATCTTACCTTCTGGCTTCCATCCTGACATCACTCCTGTTCAACTTGGGAGCATACTGAGTGAGGCCGTGCCCTGCTGGCATGCTGGAATGTGGATACAACCCCACTGGAGAGCAAGAGGGTGGAGCATGCACTGAAGATGTGCCAGATGATGCATGGGAACGTGTTCGGCTCAGAGATGTAATTCAACGTCAAATAAATTAATTTTTTTGTTAGCTGATTAAATCCAAGATGCTATATGCCCAGATTCAGCTCCGAGGTCAGCAGCTGCAACTCCACTGTGAAGTCAGTGGCAGATGTAGCTAAGGCTTATCAGTATGGGCTCTGGTCTTCTCCAGAAGGCAGGTGGGCCAGATCCTCAAAAGGTATTTAAGCACTGATTCCCATGGCTGGAGTCTGTTTCGGTGAGATCCTTTTACTGAGTAATTCATCACCAATGTGATGGATGAGACACAGTATTGGATGAGAGAGCCCATAAACTCTGTCTGCCTCTGTCTCTATCCTAGTCCTTGTTAGATGCCTGCATCGCCCACAAGAGAACCTTATGCCAGTGTTTTCCAACCTTTTCAGTAACATGCCACACTTCAATGAGACAAACAATTTCATGGCACAGCCACTTTTTTCAGCTGAATTGATTGCTCGTAAGTGTCACATTTACTTGCATTTACTATGGTTACAGTCTTACCAGAGAGGCAACATAGTTCATACCAAAAGCTAAAAAAGGATCAAATGTATCCGGAGAAAATACATGTCATCTCAATTTTACTCTTTGGCCACCTGTGTTTATAACGTTCACATTTTAGAAGCAAAAGACCGATACCTCACTTTTAATTTGATGATTAATTTTCATGAGTTTTAGGAGTTGTAATTTTTGTTGGATAGAACATTGTTTAAGATGAAACATTGTTTGTTTTGATTTTCATCACCTTTCTACAAAATTTTCATTATCTTTGTACAAAATTTTACGGCATACTTAGACCTTTTGCATGACATACCAGTATGCCCCACACACCATTTGAAAACCTATACTCTAGTCCCTGGGCTTCATGGGCTTCATGAATGTTTCACTCTTCACCTGAAATGATATGACACCACTTCTGTGTTATTGCACGTGGTTCTTTTAAACCAGATTTTTAACAGAATGCCCTCCTTTCTCGAACATTCTGGGTTATCATAAGAGAAGCCATTACAAGTGATGGGACAAATTGCCTTTGGCACTGAAAGAAGAGGAAGGTCTTGACTGTCCCCAGGCAACTGCCAATCGCCCATGGTGGAGGAATGCTGATTTATAGCTGTGATTGCCTATTGTTTCCTGTTAGAGGGTTTCTCATCTAATGCAGTGGTTCTCAGGACACGTTACTATGACGCCACACAGTGGTTAGTGTCGCAGAGAGCCAAGGAAATGTCTGGATTTGACCTGGGAGGGGTGGGCTGGTGTGTCCTATAGGGTCGTGATATGCCCCCAAGTGTGTCACAACCTGCAAAGGGTTGAGATCCACTGATCTAATGAACTGGTGAGCTTAACCCTTCAGCAAACACTTCATTTCATGGGCTAGGTCTGATCCCTGTGCTGTATTTATGTGGCCTCCATGACATTCTCAGGATGTGGAGATTCTTAGTGTTGTTACCCAGATTTTAATTTATTTTAATGCAAGAACCCCACAAGTTCACCCCGCACATCTATCATGGTGTGTGTACTGTATTGGAATGATCACAGAGAGAAAGGGATATGAAACTTAATAACAATTTTATTAAAGAACAAACAAAGGGTGAGAGGGAGATACAGAATTGCTAAATCTTCCCTTCCCCAGTCCTTGGTGTTAAGTGGACTTATCTGGGGTTTCTTCCCCTTTGTGGGGAGCTGTCCTCTCCCATCCACATTCTGACCCGTTGATGGTGTGAATGCCGGACCCTTGTCATGGACTCATGACACTGTATGCTTGCTTTCTTGCTGATCCCTCGTAGTCTTCAAACTAATTAAGCAGGTGCGCGCACTATGCGGCCTCTCAGACAGGCAGCACCTGTGTCAGGGGCTCGCTGGAATTTATGCAGTGTTTTCCTGCCACATGGTGCACATGGCCCTCTATCTCTGCACCAGGCACGAATTTCTTTGCACCCAACCTGAAACTGCTGTGCACTCAGCACCAACCTTACGGCAGTGCGTCTCCACCTAGGGCTTACCAGTGGCGAGGCCCATAGATTAACTCTTCCTTACTAGGCTCTTTACTGATGGAAACCCTGCATATTAACCTTTAACTTGCTGAGAACTTTTAAACCAACAATTTTTCTAACAGTTCATTACAAAAATTAAGTAAATTACTAGTTTGCCTGGCTACAGTGAGAACCTTCTAAACGTGACCTCTGTGCAAAGTCATGGCAGGATGCCTGTCTAAGTCTGAAGACAACTTAAACCAATGCCTCTTTGGGGTGGATGTCAGCTCTCCAGCACATGTCACCACTTCAGGGTCATCAACATTAACTGTTCCATTGCTGGGGATGGTGTTGGAAGAGGAGGTGGAAACCTCGAGGTGAAGGAAGTAATAGCTGCTGACAGAAAGGAAATGCAGAGGGAAGACCTGAGGGAGACAGGCAGGAGAGGGAAAGGGGAAGAGATATAAACGTCAGACATAATGGTGGCCTAACAGAGCACAATTTCCAAAGGGGTAGCCATGTTAATCTAGGACAGCAAAACAAAGAAGGAGTCCTGTGGCACTTGTAAAGACTAACAAATTTATTTATCGCAGGAGCTTTCATGGGAGAAAATCCCACTTTGTCAGATGTCAGGACTCCTTGTTTGGTTTGCTAACTGAGCACATAATCTCACAGTGATACTGAATGCAGTAAGGAACTGGATATAACATCTAACAATTTAATGACTGCGTAATGTCTTCCGCTGACATCAGAGCACAATCCTCTGGTGATTGAGGGCAATCTGATGGCCATTATATCCTGGACCTATTTAAATGTAACAGAGTCCTGTGGCACTTTTAAAGACTAACAGATTTATTTATCGCATGAGCTTTCATGGGAGAAAATCCCACTTTGTCAGACGCTTTGAAGCAGGATTTTCTCCCACGAAAGTTCACGTGATAAATAAATCTGTTAGTCTTTAAAAGCGCCACAGGACTCTGTTGTTTTTCTGCAATAGACTAACACGGCTACCCCTTTGGAACTTGACTATTTAAATGTGGAATCCAGGACTCTCCTCCATATGAATCTGACAACCTGCCTTGCATTCATGTGGGTCACATGCAGCTTCCCCCTAATGGTCTTTCTTATATGACCCCTGTGCTCAGGACAATATGTGGTAGTTCTCTTTTCACAGCATTTTGTTAAATTGTCCACCTGGAAATCTTGCATCCTTCTGTCTCTTCTGTTTAGGCCAGAGAGCTGCAGTCAGTCCTCTCTACTTGCTCACTCTTCCAGAGGTAGCTTTTCTTTTTAGGTCCAAATCAATCCCGGAAAAGCAGTGGCTGTAACACACTCCTGTAAAATCATATCTGTCCACAGCCAGGATGGTGAAGCATCTGTCACAACACCCAACACACTCCTACTGATGCACAGATCTGGTACTAATTTTACAGAAAGGTCTTTCTTTCCCAAACTGCCTCTTTTTAAAATGGGAAAAGAAACCTATCTAACAGCAGGTTTTCTGAGCAGCATCACGTGCTGGTGTCACTGCCCAGCTTCTCTCCTCTGCCCTTTCTTTGGGATGAATAATAACATGCTGAGAGGGATTTCTGTTTGGTTTCAGTCTTGTGGATACCTTTTTGATACGTCCAGATCAAAATTGAGTGAGTCACAGAACAAAGCAGAGCTAATCAATTAGAAGAATTCTGGCTTTTTAAAGGACCATCCATCCAATCAATGTGATTTACAAACTATGTATGTAGCACTGCTAAAATGTAGCCCTTTCTGGGGAAGAGCATGGCAGTCCTATACCACATGCAAACACTGGGAGGATGGAAATTATGTTCCCAGGTAGCCCTGCTCTTTAATGCCAATCCACAGCAGACTGTCCATCTGTTGTTTAAGTGCCATCATAAAGATCCCATCGGGTAAACAGCATGGAATTTAATTTGCCTTGGAAGGACGAAAAGCTGAGTCAGGCACATAAGGACTTCAGAGGGCTGAGTTTTCAGAGGTGTTATGCAACCCCAATTCGTGGTGATTTCAATGAAAGCTCTGGGTGCTCAGCATAATTGAAAATCAGACCCTAGATGTTTAAAGACTGAGGCTTAGCCCACCAAGCCATTCCCAAGACCTACTGACGAGTGTGCACCAGTATTGGGAGCAAAAGATGGGGATTTACCCTGAAGTCCCAGTGGCAAGATATGCAGCAACTGTCTGCTGTTGTTCCACACCATTTAAATGGTCTTTAATCAGTGTGTGAAAATTATAGTTTTTGTTTGTCTAAGAAGCCTTGATACCACACAAAATAGCCCCTTGATTATTCAGCTCTCTTCCCAGAATTCAGAAGGGTGCACAACTTAAGGAACTTGGCTGACTCCCCAGGCTGCATCTCCTGCTCAGGACCCTAACCTTCCAACTGATTCATATATCTGTGAGCTTAGCTGGGCAGCAGAATCTCAGAAAAGCCAATGCAATGCTCAGCTGCTCACGCTGGACAGTTAGGCTATGTCTACACTTAAAAAATTAAGTCAATTTTATGAAGTCAACTTAATAAGGTTGACTTTAAGTCGACTTAAAGTGGACCTTATTAAGTCAACTTAACAAAAGTCGACAATTTTTCAAGTATAGACGTGGCCCCTTTTTGGCCTTATTAAGTCAACTTAACATTTTAAGTCAACTTAAAAAGGTCCAACTAGGCACTACTCCGCGTCTCCACTGGCTTAAGTCGACTTAATAAATTTTTTAAAATTAAAATGAGGTGTTATTAATTTGAATTAACTTTTCCTTAATTTGACTTAAGGAGCAGCTTAAGTCAAATTAAGGAATGTCCAGTGTAGACACGGAGTAAATTAAATAGACTTAAGCCTCCTTAAATCGACTTATTTTGTAAGTGTAGATGCACCCTTAGGGAGGTGACAGCTCCATCCACAATCGCCTGTGGAGTGGCTGGGCCTGGAATTTATAGCATGCACATGTGAGCCGCAGTTTAAACAGTACATAGCAAAATACAGAAGGAAGGACAATAATGACAATACACAATTAAAGGCTGAAGGAGAAGGAACAGCTATAGAGTCTAGAAAAGGGAATTCTCAGGAGCTATGTGAATAGAATCTACAAATACCTTTTGAATACCAATGAGTTATTCGCATTGCCAGAAGACAGTAGCATGAGGAGTAAGAGCCTGGAGCTAAGGAAGGAAATGTCTAGCCCTGACTGTAGGAATAACAAGGCAGTGCGGCCAGACACACACAAAGGAAGTGATTGTGATTGGGGTCCATTCAGGGAGTTAGATTACAAGGACCTCAGAATTACAGGGTGGAGAAAGCAGATCCACTTCTAGATCAGGACAGGAGCTGCCTCTGAAATATCTCTGCCACCCTCTTTTACACCAAAAACAAATGGCAGAGATAAAATGAGATCCAGACTGGCATTCTACGCACACGAATGTCAGCTAATAGTTGTTTTATAGACCCTTTTAAAACAGAGATGTCTTTTGCCATTCCCCATCCAGGGATGCACCAAATTTCTCCTTTGTGTAACTTGATTGATTTCAGTGGGGTTACCCCAAGGATGAATTAAACTCCATTTCTTTGTGTCCTTATATTTAGCTTCAGTCAGTAGATGGTGCTGTTGGGAAGCAAATAAGAATGGTCTTTGTCATCTTTGCTATCACACACACCCCTTCCTTGGCCCTCCTCAGAGCGGTTCTTGCTCCCATCCCGTGCTCCAGGCCCCAAACTGCCTCTCGCTTGCAAAAACCAGCCTGTTACCATGCTCTCCAGCACACTGAGTGCCTGAATCGTAGCATTAACAGATCTCTTTTCCTCCCCTACTGAGCAAGAGGCTCATAGGTTTTACCTGAGACGCTGCCAGCTTATCTAGTAATCTCAGGGCTATGCCTCCAAGATTTCCTGGCCTAGCCATGATGTAATTTAGTTATGATGGGAGAGTCTTGCTCGTGGCACTGCAAAAGGCCATGAGTTCGTCCTACACTTAGCTGTGGCCTGGGATCCTCACACTTGAGGGCTTCACATCCAGGCCACAAACAGGCTGGTGCAGAATCGAGAGTGGACAGAGTTTGAGTCGAGGGTATACTCAATTCTACTGGAAGGGGCAGTGCTGTGGGTACTATGGCTGGTTCCATTCAAAAGCCCTTGCCTCGATCTCCCATCCAGCCTTTAGGGCTGGATTTCCTCATGCTTTGCCTCAGGCTGAGAGGAGAATCCCCTTTCTGAGAATGGGGGAAGAAGCCCTAAAGGTCTGCTTTGAGTGTGTCTGAGTAGGTGCCTATGACCATGCCCGTCTACATCTCTGGGGAATCTGGGTCACGGGTGCCTGTCTGTATGGACACATTGTCCCACCAGCCTCTTTTTGCTACTGCTTCTCCTTCTTTCAGCTCTGGCTGGGAACAAAATAACAGAAGGGAGCTGTAGTCTGGGTCTGTTTTGTGACAGGTCTGTCCCTCCGTGTGGATGTGGATCTGTGCGTCTGTGTCTGTCTCTCTTCCGGTGAACCCGTCTGCTTCTCTGTCTGGACGTCCATCTGTCTTAATGTGCCTGTCTGCGATTCTCAGAGCAAACACCACCCTCACTTCCCTCCCCCCCCCCCCGTTTTGCAGCTGGTTTGCGGGGCTCCCGCGCCGCCCGTGGCCGGGTCACACGTGGGAAGAACCAGCCGTTATGTGCCAGAAGGGGGTAGAGCCGCGACCAGTCACTACGCCGCTGCCTGCAGCAGCACCCACCCCACGCCTTCAGCAGCCGTAGCTGGGATGGGGGGGGGGGGCCTTCCCTGCCCCGGTGCACCCTGGGAGTTGTAGTTCTCTGGCGTGGCACTACCACGGAAGGGTCTCGAGAGCCCACTACGCTTCCCAACATGCCATGGGCGAGCAGCCAATGGAAGGCGGAGCGGGCGGGTACAGGGATATATAAGGAGCCGCCCAGGGCGCGGGAGAAGCTAGGGAGACGTACTGGTCGAAGGGTGATTGCAGCTGAGTTTGTCTGGGGCGCGCTATAGTCGGCACTGCAGGTACGGCCTTGCTCGTCCGCTGGGTGCACCGTCTCCTCCCCCTTGCCTGCCCTAGGATCTATCCTGCGGGAGATGCCCCACAGCATGCCTGGGGGTCGACGGGGTGGGGCGGCTGCCGCTTTTCCCTGGTGCATGCGCTGGGGTCCAGGTGGAGATGTCCCATTGCCGGCGTTGGGGTGGCGGCCTCCCTGTTGCATGGGGGGAATCTTGGGGGCGCCTCTCCGTTGTGGGGGGGCAGTTCAGTTCTGGGGGGCAGGTCCGGCTTCTGGAGGCCGTAAGAGCTGCTCCACGCAGGGAGAGCCGCGGATCTGGCTCCATGTGGCAGGGCTGGGCGCGGAACAGCGCCACCGGGCAAAGCGCCCAAGGCAGGGAATGGGGTTGGACTGGGAGCTGCCGCCCAAGGCAAGGGGCGGGGGCGCGTCACCCTCCCGGGGGTGGGGAGCTTCGGGTCCTCCCTGGGGCGTTCTGGGGGGGGGAGCCCCGCCTGCCCGCGGGTGCCGCGTGGAGACTGGGGCAGGTCCCGGCCCCTCCCCGCGCGCTGTTCTGATCTCCCCATTGTTCTCCGCGCGGCGGGGCGGGGGGGCGCGCTCCACCCCGCTGCCCAGCCTGCTCCCAGTGGAGCATGGGGGTTCCTCCACCCAGTCCTCCGTGGGCGGCTGCAGACCTAAGCCGCTGGAGGGAAGCCGGGCAGTGGGTCTCTTTATACATTGCTGGGGGCACTTGTCCTTCCCAAGGGGTGTAGCCCTGGGGTACTAGCCCTTCAGGGCTTGGCGGGGGGGGGGTCCTGAACCGTGCTGGCGTTGCCCCCACCCTGCTGTAGTGGAAGAGTGCTTGGCTGTGAGGCTGAATGGGGTGGGAGGCAAGGGGCACTTGGCTGGGATTTCTCTAGATAAATAGACTGGCTAGGAGTGGTGGGTGATGCCCCCTCTGCCCCATGGGCTGGAGAAAAGGCTGATATTAAATGAAGGGGGAAGGATTGTGCTACCCTGGATCTGCTCCACTCAGTCTGGGACATTAACTCATCACTGTTGGTGGCCTAATAATACAAAGGAGACCTCCTCCTCCTTAAAGCCTAGGCAGACACAGCTCTTGTGCCCAACCTAGATCAGTTGGGGAGTGTCTGGTATGCTAATCAGCCTTCTTTTACAATAAAACTCCCTTACAGGCTTTCCCTCCATCCCTCTTCTAACACATGACCTTGTCAGCTGTGTGTCTCAGTCAGATAAGAATTATATTTGTCCCTTATTGGTGTGGTTGGCTAACATCTATAAAAAATTATTGACGCAGCTATTTATACACTTATCTGGTTGCTTTGCCTGAAGGATTCTGGCTGTTTAATTTGGCACATGATGCTTGGACGTTTAGATTTGCAGGGAGGGTTGTAAATGTTTAACCTGACTGTCTTAATCACTTTTAGCTAAGATGTGTGACAAACCAGACCTCTCTGAAGTTGAAAAATTTGACAAGAAGAAGCTGAAAAAGACCAACACGGAGGAGAAGAACACACTCCCTTCAAAGGAGAGTGAGTATCCAGTTCCCTTAAGGGTAGGGCTGGTTAAGTGGTGGCTGCCTAACCCTTTGTGTGGAAGGATAACCTAATGGATGATGGATAAATCCACCTTATTATAGCAACATGTCACGAATTCTAGGTTCTCTGCTGGAGGTTTTAAGTCTGGCTCACAGAAGAAGCTGAGTTGAAGTTCTTAGCTATTTTTGTCTTGACCCTTGTCCAAATGGTCTGTCCAGCTAGAAAGGAAGAGGAAACTGTTCTAAAGCAAAGTGTCAGGCAGATCTGGATTCTAGCATACCAGAAATATGGGTCTCCGATTAGCATTTTGTTGTGACACTGAGACTTCCAATTCTGGCTGTGTAGGAGTTTTGAGTGGGAGCGGATGTGCTTGTGCTGATTTCATCACTGAGGAATCTGGCAGACGGAGGCATTTTGGTCTAGTTTTTGTTCCAGTAGAAAATATTGTTTGTTTTTTTAACTGCAGATAGGATCTGAGCCTTGGCGAGAGCTAGAATTACATAAACACCTTGAGTGGAGGGAAACTTTGGGTAGTAAGAGGGGTTGTAGCTCTTAATGCTCTCAAGTCTACCTGGTCAGGCTACTTAGGGATTTTGGCTAAGGTAAATATCTTGTGCTATGTTAAATCATGTGTACTGCTTATAACATGTGGCAGACACTGCTTAACTGCATGCAAAGAGCTGGTGCTCTAAGACCTCTTAGAGCATGGTCTAGACAAGTCTCATCACCTCTTTTTCCTGTCGGCAGATGTACTTGTCCATCTCTCTAGGTGTTGAACTAACTAAAGCAGTGAGGTCTCAGGACTGACTCCTTTCCAAATTGATCTGGGGGGCAATATTCTGCTAATATACACACACCATGAAAACTGGGAACAGACCATTCAGCTCTCTAAAGAGCTATGCAAAAAAATTGGGTACACAAACTGAGATGCATCTCAAAGCTTGCCTGGGATTTGATTGCTCCTCAGCCTGTCCTGTAAGATGCTAAGTGTATTGATGGCAGCTGTTGGGAGAGCTCAGTGTATGGCTGCAGTGGGGTGGAGTAGCTATGATGTACTGTCCCAATCCATGAGGAAGGGGAATAAGCCAGAGGCTAATAGAACTCTCTTCTCTTTCAGCCATCGAGCAGGAGAAGGAAAGCGTGAAGTCTTCATAGAAGGAGATGGCCTGGCAGGAAGAGCCAACACTTTTTCATTTTTTTGCTTTGAATTAAATCATCTGTTTTTTAAATTACATCATCACATGTATGGGAAAAATGCTGCAACTTCTAACCTCATTGTCCCACTGTGCCAGCTGCTTGGGCAAGTGGAGGGATGAAGCGTGGTCCTTTCAGAATCCATCTGTAGCCTGACCCAACCCCACCTTTTCTGCTTGGCCACCTCCTGTTTACAGCACTGATCTTGCTCTAATGCAATGAGGGAGGAGACAAGGGAAGCAGAGAGCTATGGAAGCTCCTGGGCACGGGGATCCCCCTTCTGCTACATCATGGGGAGGGGGAAGTTCTTTTGATCTGGCATTTGGCCTATTGACCTGGGTCTGTCTGGCATATTTGTGCACAGACTGTTTCTGCAGCCTCACTCACAATTAATTTTTTGTCTTCCTTGAAATAAAGTGAAAAGTTTATTATAAAAATAAAAAATATAATGACCTACCTAAGGGCTGAAGGCTTTTCTGATTATTCAGCTTACCATGCTGTTGACCTGTCATGAGGTGTTGGTAGCACAAATGGCTTTGCCAGGAGATGAGATGGAAGCAACAGAAAGCAAACTTCTCTGCTGGTACAGACATCCCTGCCCTTGATCTTAACTTGTAAAGCTAGCCTGCAACCATATTCTGAGGTTACTTAAGGTGCTTATTAAGATGACTCAGCCAGTGTTGAAGTCACTGCTAGGGAGAGTTGATCTCCCTTCCCATGGGCCGAGAAAAACTTAAGGCTACATAATGCTCCCTGATTACAGGGTTTTCTGCTGATGTGAGTGGGAGGCTTTCACAAGCCTCAAGGGGGAAAAATGTGACCTTTCTCCAGTAATTAGACTTGTAGGTCTGGCCTAGACTGTTTGAACTGGTATATCTAGGTTAGGAGTCTGATCTTAACCAAAATAATTACAGCCATGCATCCCTCAGTGTAGATGCACTTTCACAGGAGTAAGTGTGCTTCTTACTACTGTGGCTTACCTTGGGAGCGGTAACAGCTCTACATAGACTTGCATTGCTAAAGCAGAACAGCCCTCTCTGCTCCCTCAATGGGACTGATAGTTATACAAGGTCTTATGGGCAAGAGCACCCCAACCATTTACATTATCTTAAATTGGGGCAGGGTCACTGCTTTCCCCTCCCCATCTCCCAGTTCCTTTGTCTCTCCCCCAGCCTGGGGAGCAGCCTCTCCTTTCAGGAATACTCACCCCTGCCATCAGGTGCAGGAGGATAGGTGAGACACTTTGCATTAAGAGGGGAGGCCAACATTGCATTGGCTCCTTTCTTAGTGGGATGCTCCAGCTACAATCTGAGATGTGGAAGAAACCCAGGAAGCCCTGGGCTCATATGGGCACTGGCTGCTTCTCAGCTGACTGTTGGTCTGTATAGAGACTGGGTTAACACCTGGACTTCACAAATTTGATGGATCCCATTTAAAATTGTTCCCTAGCAAGTGTCCATCCAAATGTGAGAAACCACAGCCATGGGAGATTTTGGGCCTGCCTCCAGTGGCCTGGCCCTGTTAACCTTCTGCTGTGCAGTAGAGGCTGTAGTGAGTAGGGAAGTCCTAGTGTGGGGTAAAATAGGGGTAGAATGTCTCATTCCTGCTGATGTTTTCTGGACTAGAACATTAGAGCAGACAGGAGCTGCCCCCAGCTGTGTGCTCTCAAATGGTGAATTACCCTTTTCCTGGGAGAGGAGAAAGGGATGCAGTGAATTTTGTTTCAGAGCTGCCTCTGCACAGCTCAGTAGTTATAAACTGATGGGATTAAAGTGCAATGTACTGCCTCCCTCAGAAGAAAACTCCAGCCTCCATAAATGCAAAATATAAGCACTGGTCAGCTTCTGAGCTGCTCTTGATGGCTGCTTCTGTAGTGCTGAATTTTTCCTTAATGCTTGCCCTGGAGGGGTAGTTACTGAGACTTCCAGCAGCTGCTTTGAAGCCATTGGAAATCCCCAGGTGGGGGGAACTCAAGTGCCAGCAAGGATCTGGTATTACCCACAGCTGCTAGTTTGACTCTTCTGAGGCTAAGATTCCTAGCCCCTGTGCAGGACTATTTAATTGCTGTGCCTCTACAGGTATTTATAAACCTCCCACCAGAGTAGACTAGGAGGCTTATATTTTGCTGCTGTGAACTGGTGTAAAGTTTAGAGCAGGTCAGCAGTAGTAAAATGTAGCTGGCCAGTACATGGTGGTCCTGCCATTGCTCCATTTGTGTAGCTAAGACACACACTGGTTGCTACCAGCTGTGGGGAACTGAAAGAGAAAAAGGAAAGCCAGTGCAGAAAGAGGTGGGTGAAGAGCCCCCTTTTCTTATCAGGTAGGAATCTTCTGAGTAGAAGATTTGAGTATGCTCTTAATCACTGAGGAGGTCTTCTGCGAACCACAGGTTATGGTGAAGGCCATAAGAAAGCCTAATCAGCTGGATGGGAAAGCAGTTACCATGCTGCTGTTGAGACTATTTGTTCATACTGTTCTGTAATTTGCTACCTATGTGGGCTTATTGCTGGTCCCCAGTCCCTGAAGCACATTTCTATATAGGAAAGATGCTGCATAGCTGCTTCTAACTTCACCCTGTAGAAGCAGTGTCAAAAGACCTGAAGGGGTTCACAGAGATTCCTGAGCTGGGGTGGTTCCTCTACAAGCTCCTTCCCCCAGTCACAGTGACTACAGCAGTCCACGATCTAAGTGCCGGCCTGTGTTAACACCCTTTTGTTGACTTTCAAACACTCAGGAAAGGAGCCATGGTTCAGAAAGGGGTGGTGGACAGAGCCTCCAAGTCATAACACTTAGGTTCTTCCCCCTGCCCCCCAGCAACTCTGGAATTCAAGTGCTTGTACCCCTGAAGCACCAGGTATGGCTCATGCATGGAGAATAAGCACTGATAGGCAAATATAGTATCTATCTTTAAGAAAGGGAAAAAAGAGGATCCGGGGAGCTACAGACCAGTCAGCCTCACCTCAATCCCTGAGAAAATCATGGAGCAGATCCTCAGGGAATCCATCCTGAAACACTTGGAGGAAAATAGAGTGATCAGGAACAGTCAACATGGATTCACTACGGGCGAATTGTGCCTGACCAATCTGATTTCCTTCTATGATGAGATGACTGGATTTGTGGATGTGGGAAGAGCTGTTAATGTGGTATACCTCGACTTTAGCAAGGCTTTTGATACGGTTTCCCACAGCATTCTCATCGGCAAGTTAAGGAAGTATGGGTTGGACGAGTGGACCGTAAGGTGGATCGAAAACTGGCAAGATCAACAGGCTCAGCTGGTAGAAATCAATGGCTCGATGTCTGGTTGGCAACCAGTAACGAGTGGAGTGCCCCAGGGGTCGGTCCTGGGGCTGGTTCTATTCAACATCTTCATTAATGATCTTGATGATGGAATCGACTGCGTGCTTAGTAAGTTTGCGGATGACACCAAGTTGGGGGGAATGGTAGATACTCTGGAGGGCAGGGACAGGATCCAGGGAGACTTGGACAAATTGGAACACTGGGCTGAAAGAAACTTCATGAGGTTCAACAAAGACAAGTGCAAAGTCCTGCACTTAGGATGGAAAAATCCCATGCACTGCTACAGGCTGGGGACCGATCAGCTAAGTAGCAGCGCTGTAGAAAAGGACCTGGGAGTTATGGTGGACGGGAAGATGAATATGAGCCAACCGTGTGCCCTTGTTGCCAAAAGGCCAATGGCATATTAGGCTGCATCAGTAGGAGTATTGCCAGCAGATCGAGGGATGTGATAATTCCCCTCTATTTGACACTGGTCAGGCCGCATCTGGAATACTGTGTCCAGTTTTGGGCTCCCCACTACAGAAAGGATGTGGACAAATTAGAAAGAGTCCAGCGGAGGGCAACAAAAATGATTAGGGGGCTGGGGCACATGACTTATGAGGAGAGACTGAAGGAACTAGGCTTATTTAGTCTACAGAGGAGAAGACTGAGGGGAGATTTGATAGCAACCTTCAACTACTTGAAGGGTTGCTCCAAAGAGGAGGGAGCTAGGCTGTTCTCAAGGGTAACAGAGGACAGAACAAGGAGCAATGGTTTCAAATTACAGCTGGGGAGGTCAAGGTTGGATATTAGGAAAAACTTTCTCACTAGGAGGGTGGTGAAGCATTGGAATGAGCTATCTAGGGAGGTGGTAGAATCTTCATCTTTGGAGATTTTTAAGGCCCGGTTAGACAAAACCCTGGCTGGGGTGATTTAGTGGGAGTGCTCCTGATTTTTAGCAGGGGGTTGGACTAGATGACCTCGTGAGGTCCCTTCCAGCCCTATTATTCTATGATGTTTCTACAGCAGAATGAGGTCTTGGTGACCGTAGAGTCACCCCAACCAGAAGTAACCAGCCAACCAAGTCCTGGAAACACTGCCAAGATGGGTATGTGAAACAGGCCTTGAGATGTGCCCACACGGGCAATTCTCCATATGCTTTTGTCAGGATGCACAAACCGTAAAAACACTGCTAGCAAGCATTTGAGGGGGATAGTGTTGAAAGACCGCCTCCGAAAATGCAGCCAATAAACACAAACAGGTAGAGACCAGCATGTTTTCATGGGGGTTTCCTATCCCTTTCTTAGGCGACTACAATGTTACTGGCACTGGTTTCTTAGCAACTTTATTTAGCAGGGAGGGATCCTTACATACACAAAACCTACATGTTTGTTTCTGTCCTTGCGTCTCTGGAATCCATTTACATGCCTACCTGAAATCCAGGTCTTCATTGCAAAGCATTCAAAGAAGTGAGACAATGCATTGGAGGTGTATCTCCTGGGCCATTGGTCACAATTAGGGATGAGATTCATACCCATTGCGGGCTTGATATGCTTTTGCATTGATGGAATATGCTTGGTGGATTTTCTACATTTAATCAAAGATGGTGTCTAATCCAAGGCCTGGAGGCCAAGACCACCTGCGGGGGGAGAGCTGGCCATGTGGGGCATGCCGGCCCAGAGGCTGAGCCCTTGGGCCTGCCTGCTCCGCCCTGGGGGCTGGGAGGGCCAGCCCAGGGGCCGGGCATAGCTCTCCCGCCCCGCTCCGCCCCGCTGCCTTCGGCTGGCTGCCAAAGGCAGCGGGGCGGCCGTGGGAGGAGGGGCTGCGGCACACGCGTGGGCCCTGCACTGGGAGCGGGGCAGCGTGGAGCCCAGGGCGATTGCCCTGTTCACCCCCCCCCCCCCGCCCCAGGGATGGCCCTGCCTAAGTGGGCTGACTCCTGTTTAATGCAGAAGAGAAACCTGCACTCTCTCTGGGTTTGCTGTTGCTACTATGCAACCTCCTTTGCTGACCAGGGCTCTTGAAGGTTTTGCATATGCCTGGAAGACCTCAAGAAAGAGGAAGTCAGCAAAGGAAGCGTGAGACCAACTAACCACTGTTCTTAACAAAACTTTCCCCTCACCCTTCATTGCACAAATGACTCAGAGCTGTACTTTACCTTGCTGGCAAGGCCACATTGCTGGTTCTCTTCCACCAATTCAAAGTGAACTGCAGTGTGGGAGGAGGGAAGGATATGTGCAAACCCATGTGGCTGGGCAAAAGGTATATTTCCCAGGTTGGTTCCTTCTTCTGCATCCCCCAGTGACTGCAAAGCAGCCCCTTGTAACCCATCCATGCTGGGGGTAGCCATCTGAAAATGCCAAGATCAGGAGAGGCTGCAAAAGGAGAGCAGATTCTCCCAGCACTGGCGGGTGACACTGAAGTCAGACTTCCCCAACCAACCTCAAACAATGCTTCTGAGTCCCCACACCTGTTATCAAAAAGCTAAAACAAAATGTACTCAGGCCTCTTTACTGCATTTCAGTCTCTGGCTCCCATTAGCCAGTGGGTCTAGTAAAGAGATAAGTTACTTAAAACTCCATGATCTTTACCAAAAGGGTTCTCCTCCTGACCCCAAAGGATCAGCCCCGTTACCAGTTTGGATCTTACCCAAAATACCACGCTGCCAGCCAACCCTTTAGTAACTAAAACTAAAAGTTTATCATCGAGGGAAAGAAACAACCTGTAAGAGAACTATTAAAGGATTAAGGCAAATCACATACATCCAATGATTTAAAAGTCCATATACATCAAGTCCTTGGCAGAATTTGGAGTTTGCAGGCTTGTACAGTCTCTCTGGCGGACATCCAGTACCTGGAGGGTCTCAGGCCTTTGTTTCACAGCTTCGGTTGTAGGTGAATAAAACCAGAGGTAGGTGATGGCTGAAGGCTGTACAGATTAAAAGACAAAATGGGTCTTGGGCAGCTGCCTTTTATGTCCCTTGGCCATTTCCATGCTGTGCATAGAAATTTACACCAATATGATGAAGACCATGAGCAAGTCCTGGTGACTCATCAGGTCTCTTCCTGGGCCATTGTACCTGAGTGTTTTCTTAACGGCCCATTAAGCAGTCTATTACATAGCCATTCTGTCTGGGGTGTGGCCCAGAAACACAGCACAAATTAACCGTATTTGTAACTTCCAATACAGATATGACACAAACACATAAACAATGTAATCTTTCTTAGCAAATCATAACCTTTTTATCAGTACCCGACATGCTATAGCTCATGTGCATTGTTGCAATTTTGAAATATTGATATTAAATAATATCATAAATGGTCCCCCAATCCAGACAGCATCACACCCCTTACAGAGGTACCCGCATCCTCATGAAGACAGAGCTACAAAGCAGGTTGTCAATTCCATATCAGAATGTCAGGCCGATCACTGCCTCCTAAGCTCGGGGGTTACCTGGTGACCAAGTTCTGGTAGGGCACTCAGGACAGGAATCCATCACACATCTGCACTCATCTTGCATGAAAGAGGGCATTGGGCAAGGGGGATGTGTTTATGATCCATGCTGCTTTTATCATGGAGTCAAAGGACCCAGTTATAACACAGGTTCCTAACTGCAGCGTCATAACCTCGAACTGTTCAGGCTTTTCACCTGATCACTGGGACTCAGAATACTGCCATCCACATGACATCCGTAGCTGCGCTCCAACTGGGTCAGAAGACAACCATGCAGTAAACAAGTCCCCTGACTGAGTGCTAATGGGGCCTGAAACAATCATGTGTCTTGGGTCAACGGGTGGGGAGGACAGGACTCCATTGAGCCTACACATATATAGATAAACTTGTTCCCGGGCTGAGTCAAGGGGTGGGGGGAAAGGGACAGAGAGCCCTTTGATTTCAGGTCACTGCTTCAGCCCTGGCTGAGCCATTAGTGGCTGCTGGTCACTCAGTGAGGCCTTCCTGTCTGGAGCTGTGTGGTGAAAAGAGCAGAGGATAGCTGCTTTGCACCGCAGCCCATTTCTGCAGATCAGATGCAGATACACATTTTGTATTCACGCGACTCAGGGCGCTACTGATCAGGTGTCAGAGAGAAGCCCCCAAACTAGCTGATTAGTGATGGGACATCCCTCCTCTGCACACACTGCCCCAGCCAGTGTTGAGGAGTTAGCAGGGTTAGTGCACTGCCTGTTCTACACCTGCTGTGCGGGGAAAGAACACTGCAATCTGCACTGGGGTGTTAGACATGTGGAACCAGATTTTAGGGGCTCAGCATCCCCAGTAGGAGCTAGGTTTTGTAAAGAGCTCAGATCCCACCGACAGGGCATTGCCAGGTTATCAGGAGAGCTGCTGTTCTGTGCGGGAGGAGCTGTACCCTTAGAGTCAGCTCACCTCCAAGCATTAGCGTCCCCTGTGCTCATGAACTGCACAGCCAGCACAGTGATCCCATCCCTTTGAGGCCTACACTCAGCTGTATCCCACGCTGATCTGAGATCCCTATCTGTGTTAACCGGATCTGAGTACAGTGCAACAGCTGATGGAGCTGGCTTCTTACACACCACTCCTGGCGCTGCCTTCCGTCTCTCCCCTCCAGCCTCTCATTCTAAGGCTCCCCTCCTACTACGCATGTGTGACAGAGCGCCTGGCTCTCTGCAACCTCCCAGCATGCTATGTGAACGCAGGCATGTCTAAACCCATTGCTGCTTGCATGACCTAGGTGTGCCCAGGCTAGGCTTACGCAAAGAGCCCTGGAGCACAAAGAGAAGAATGCACCTTACCATCAGGCCCTGGGCACACCCCGAGCCAGCTCTGGAGCTAGGTTATGGAGGAAAGCCAAGCCTCTACCCTGAGGCACAGGAGAAGGATGAGTTCAACAGCCCAGATGTGCAGAGCCGTCCTCCTCCCAGCCCCATGATGCCCCCTGCAGCCAGGGGCTGCAGCCCCTGCTCTGTGACACAGGCCGAGCGCGATGAATCTCACCGGGCCTGCAGACTTTGCTCACAACACCCTGCTGCCAGCCCTGCCCCAGCCTCAGAACCCTGCCTGTGGTGCACCCGTCCAGTGCCATCTGCCATGCGGGGCAGAAACTGGCAATCCGTGCAATGACGCTTCCAGCAAAGCCGTGGACCTTTATGGTGGAGGATGGGAATCGACGGGCCTAGCGGATTCAGCTCCCCTTCGCCCTGGCAAAGCTGCTGCCAGTGCTCAGGGTGACTAGCACGGGCCGGCCGCAGGGTCAGAGGGGAGCTGAGCAGCAGCCCAGCAGGCTCAGCCAGGGCTAGTGGCATGGGGTAGCTCTGGAGGTGCCGAGGCAGGAGGGATGGAAGCACTAGTGCCAGGGGGGTGAGGTACAGCTGAGGGGCATGTGAAAACAGAGCTGCAAGTAGGGGGACAGGTGGGGGAGCAGGGTGGATGGTACCACCCACCCAGCATGGGGCATGGTTGGCAACTTTTCCAGGGAGGAGGCCAGGTGGAGATCAGAAACCACAGTCACATCTCTAGGGGTTTCCTTGTACAGGCTATAGCGTGTCCAGGCTGCCTGTACCAATAATAGAGCAAAGCGATGTCCTTGGGTAACCAGCTGGGCTGGTACTTCACTCACCCTTTCAACAGCCCCAGGGAGGAAGGGCAGACGGGTGCTGCTGCATCCACCAAGGAGTGCCTGTGAAAGCTCCACGAGGAATTTGCCCCCTTTGATAACAGCATGGCCCCACATCAACCCAGTCCGCAGGTGCTCATGCCAGGGTCTCCAGGCCCAGTCTCTGCGGGCAAACCACACATACATCAGGGAATGTGCGCCAGGTTTCAGGCTGCCAGCTTCTGCACAGCGGAGAATCTTCTGCGAGGATCCACGCTGCATCCAGAGAGACCCAGGCGCACCATCATTATGCTAGTGCTGGGGTCCACATTGCCAGCCACTGCGTGCAGTGAGACCCACACGCTCCAGGACACTTGCGCCAGACCTCCCGCCAGAGGCAGCTTTTGGGGTAGGTGAAAGAGGCGCACGTCTAGGGTCCCAAGCAGTAAAGGGCCCCATCGCCCGCTTTGCCTACCCCAAAAGCTATGTCTGCCTCGGTCGGCAGCAGGAGGAGGAGTTGGCTCAGGGGACAGGGTCCCATGGGGGGATCTCAGACCGGAGCGGGGTGGCGGGGGGGAGGGGGCTAGGGCAAGGAAGAGCAGGGCCACAGAGGGAGGCCTCCATGGGTCCATAGGGGGCCCTCGCAGGCCTATAGGGGGCCTCAAAATGGGACTTCACCTAGGACCCCCAACAGCCAAAGGCCACCTCTGCCTCATGCTGCCAGCCACTGCATGCAGTCAGACCCACACGCCCCAGGGCACTCGTGCCAAGCTCTACAGTGAGGTTCCTCTCCCTCTTCAGGGACTTGGACACCTGACTTCCTGCAGGAAGGCAAGTGCTAGCCAGCTCCTCTGGATGTAAGGAGAGGTGATGTTTTGCGGTCCTCATTCATCCCACTCCCCTTTTCTTGCCGTACAGTTAACAAACACCAAACTGAGGGCTACTACCAAATGCTTCCCACTTCAATCCAATTCCTTCCGATGCATCATGGCCTCTTTCGAGGTGACAAGCAAAGGAATGGTCTTTAAAATGGCGGCTTTGGCCTCTCCAACTCTCTATGATTCATAAACAAGGCTTGATGGGTTGTTTTGGTTCTTTAATCTGTTGGGTTTTTTCCCACTGAATGTTTTTTTTACTGTAGAAAAATCAAATGTTGCGTCTGGAATCCCCTACTTTTGTTGGAGGTCTTGTTCTCGACTGTGGGTCGGGAGCATCTCCCCCCACATTGATTGTAGGGCAGTGCTTTGGGAATTTTAACACAGATCCCCTTCTGACCAAGTACTCGCTGGGTGTGGGAATTAAACAGAAGTTATCGAAACCACGCTTCTTTCCCGGAGCTGGACAGCTTTCCTGCTCTTGACTCCTGGGAGACTATCCTTCACGAGTTCTCGAGCTGCCAGATAGTCTTCTGACGTAGCAAGATATGATGTTACAGTGGAAAAGCAAAAGAAAAGGCCTCCAAACCCAGCTTTTATTTGGCAACACCCACCTCCCCACCCCCCCATTAGCCTCCTTAAAACATAATAATTAGTCAAGATGGAGCCTGAGCCCAATGCTTCACCACTCTGCAAGTTTAAAGGTGCTCATGGGCCCTCTTCAGGCCCCCGCACGTGACCCGGGCAGGAATGTGGGTGCTGTGCCTGGGTGCGACTGGGTGCAGCTTTCATATTGACTGCAGAGTCCAGCAGGGCACTGTCACTGCACAGCACCTTGGAGCTGCATGGACAGCATCTGGAACTGCATGTTGCATTGGGAGGGCTGTGACATGCCGCCCAGAAGGAAAGTGGGAGAAGAAAAGCACCAAAAACACATGGACACCTACACTGGTAACAGCAGAAAACCGCAGGACTCCAGCCTCCATGTGGCTAGAGACCATGGATAGAAGCCAGGGGACCCGAGTTCCCGCCCCAGGTGGCAGAACTCCCTTGACATATCCAAAGACTACCTGGGTTTAATCTGTCCCTTCTCAGCCTCAGATCTGGCCCTTCTAACAGAACACTCCCCACAACAACTCAGGACCCTGGGTTCACTCGCCAGATGCCAGAGCTGCTGGACACTACAAAAGGAGTGTTTTAGCTGGATGCTTATCTGCCAAAGAGCACAGACAGCAAACAAAGGGGATCTTGATTCAGCCAGCTCCTGGGACAGCACCCAAGGCTCCTGGGTTCAATTGCCGACTCACAGGCCCCCTGAGCAGTAACCAGGGAGTTGTACTTCCATGAGTGCCTGGGCCAGTTCAGGGGAAGCTGGGTTCTCTCTGCCAGGGAGATGTGGCCCTCTGGGCTGGCTGGGCCCATCCCCTCCTCAGCCTGCACAGAACATTTCTCTGGGGAAGGAATTTATTGCCAGTTACATTCCTAATTTTGCCTTGGCCAGCACTGAGGCCCCAGGCCAGGGCCCATGAATCAGCCCTCCCCCCGGAAGCCCAAAATAGAAGCAGGCTGCTACAATTATTCTCCTCTTCAAAGCATTTTTTAGATGATCCATCCAGCAGGGACTGAGTATGGAAACAGAGGGCAGCTGCATTGCCTGGCCCGGCCCAGTTCTCAGAGATGAAGGTCAAGGCCGGGTGAAACCAGCTGGGCAGGAAAAGACAATTCTCAGATTGAATGTGCTGCAGAGAACTCTGCTTCCAGCCTGATCTCCCCAAACTCAAATCTGTCTTCACTCCCCAGAGAGCCCCACTAGTTACTTGCAGCATGCAGAATTACTCAGTGTAAGGGGCATGTTTTCATCAGGCAGTAGAAAGTCTGCCTGAGGTTGTTAGGTGCCACAGGACCATAGGCATGGCATGCTCCATAGGATGGGCTCACGCAGGTCTGCAAATTTGGTCTTCAGTGTCCATTTCAGTTCCTGGGTGCTGCAGCCACTGCGTTCCTGGTTCTCCCAGGACTCAGGTCTGAGCGTTGGGCAGCGTGGGTGGGCTCTTTGGTATATAGGGAAGAAGTCTATACTTTTGCAGACTCACCTACAGGCAAGATTTTCTCAGCCTGTCCCAGCAGCATTAGCACTGACTGAGCTGCACCAGGGACGGGGACGGGGAAATTGACTCAAGTCCTCAGTGTAGCTCTGCTAATCCAGCCTGGCTTATTGCTCAGGGGTGTGAGAAGAGTGCTCTGGAACAGGATAGGTGTCTTGCGAAATCCTGTGTTTGGTCACAGACTTTGTTTAAAGCATATTAGGGAGCATCCATAATTCCTCACGTATTAATGCAGATCTTTCCCAGGGCTATCAATCCCCAGTGTGTCACCAGGTCTCATAAACCACCTTGCTGGGTACCCTTTTATAATGCAGTAATATTGTACACAACCAGCTGATTCAACTGCTTCCCATTTGAGATTCAGGCCCCCCTGTTGTTACAGCCCAATAAATCTTTGCAATGTATTTTCTGAAGAGTAAGCTGTGAAGTTGTCTCATTAAAGAAACAAGGAGTCCTGTGGCACTTTTAAAGACTAACAAATGTATTCACCGCATGAGCTTTCGTGGGAGAAAATCCCACTTTGTCAGACGCTTTGAAGATGGGGAATTTACAGAATGGGAGGAATAAATTCCCCATCTTCAAAGCATCTGACAAAGTGGGATTTTCTCCCATGAAAGCTCGTGCGATAATTTGTTAGTCTTTAAAAGTGCCACAGGACTCCTGGTTTGTTTGGCTGACCTAGACTAACACGGCTACCCCTTTGGAACTTGTCTCATTAAAGGTGACAGTTTATACCTATTATCAGTTACCCATTTTCCTTTAGTCTTTTACAAAGCGTGTCACGGAAGGTGTCAATGGAAGAGTTACAATTTGCTAAGTATGATTGTCCTGATTAAATGCATGTATCATCTTTGTATATAAAGTTATGAATATTGGCTCTAAACTTGTATCTAAAAGATGTGCTGTATTCCTAGTTGACACCCCCAGGCAGGCTGGGCTAGACAGCTATATGTGTTGGTGCCCAATCAAGGACATGGCCTGCTCACAATGGGCCATTGAAGAAATGCATCCTGTCCAAATAGCGCTTCCTGAGGCTGCCTCAGATGGGAAGAGCCCAGTGGCCACAACCTGTGATTCAGCAAAACATGAAGGGTCATGTGATAAGGACATGTGACCCTGGACTCCATTTTGGGTCAGTAATGTTCCAGGCATCTGGGCTTTGTTTGGGAACTGGGAGGTAAATTTCCATGCACGTGGCAGAGGACATAAAAGACATCTGAGGTGTGTCCATTTTGCCTCTTTCCTGCTCTAATTCTCTGGAGTGTGGATTCACAACTAAAAGGATTATCTTGAGCTATGGACAGCGGACCAGCCAATCTTTTGGGAGTTACCTGCCAGACTGTTGAAACCCAGCAGTCTGTAACAGCGTGCTACAAAGCTGATATAAGGACTTTGCAATCATTTGTATGTAGATGAGCTATTATTAACCATTTAAAACTTGTATCTTTTATTAATAAATCTTTAGTTCATTTATCAAGGAGCGGTGGACAGTGTGATGTTTGGGTGAGATCTGAGCTTTGTATTGACCTGGAATAAGTGTCTGATCCTTTGGGATCAGTAAGAACCTCACATGTGGTGAAGTGGGTTTTCTGTCCCTACTCACTCTATTAGCCCTGTTTGCTTAAAAGAAGCCTGTTGGCTTCTGGTTAACCAGTGTGGTGCTGCATTAGTGCTTCTGTTACTGGCTTGGTGAATTATAGAATAAACACCAGTTTGGGGAATTGGCTGCCCTATTTCTTGCTGTCTGTCCTGAGTGTGGCATTCTCCAGGTCTATCCCTGGCACCAGGTCACATGAGCACACCCAGACCAAGTTTCCTTCTCCTGGGGTGTGGGTGCGTGTGCCAAACTGGCTTCCCAAGTCCATTGATCCTGCTTCAAGAGGAAGGAAGACTCCCAGGGTGGGAGGAAAGGGGGGACAGTTTCCATATTTCATCAAGCATGTTTAGTAGTCATTTTGCTCACCTGGTGGCTCTGTTTCCCTTGCATGTAAATGGGCTTTGCTTTGTCTTTGATCACCCCTTGCCTAGTTTATATTGAAGACACTCCAGCAAGTGGTTCCATTCTTTGTCTGGAACAGATGTGGCTTTGGCGTTGCTTGACAAATACATGTTCAGAAAATAATACTAGCACATATTTATAATTCTCAGTGCATCCCCTGTACGTACAGCACGCACTGCTTTGGGGCCCAGGATGTTACCAGTGTGCGTATGCTTTCTTACACGACACTATTTGATACAGACTTTGTCAAGAGCATATTAGGGGTAATGAGTTGCTGACACAGAGTAGTGAGCCACCAATGGCCCTGTGTGTCACTGAAAACCCCAGGTTAGTGATAAGCCCCTCCATCCTCTCCTCCATCAGCACCCTGGCTCTGATGGTTCATCCAACCCATTTGGCTGGGATCAGACGCGTTTAGGGAAAATGTGTCGCACGGCTGATTGTGGGCGCGAGAGCTGCCCGCGAGGTTCTGTAAACCTGTCCAGGAGCAACTGGTGTTACAGTCCCTCCCTGGGGACACTGGCTGTGTAGGGAGCGACTGGCGTTCTAGTTCCTTGGGACGCTGCTGTGACTTTTACTGAGCGGAGGGAAAGCAGGAACATGGCAGCCAATGGGAGGAGAGAGAAAAGCAGGGAAAGAGGTGTGTATGAAAGACAGAGCACAAAAGGAAAGAGCAGTGTTGCAATGCAAACCTCAAAATGTCCCTCTTGCCGGAAGTGGGTTTATTGGCCAATAGGCGAAAGTCATTACAAAAAAGCCGTTTATTTCAGCGCACTCCCCTGCCCCCCCCACCTTGGGCCTTCTTCCCCTTTTCACTTTGGCACCAGAGGGCAAAGGGCAGGGGGATGCTGATGCCAAGGGCTTCCATGGGGAGGGCAGAGAATGGCATTGACAGCCCTCTGCGCAGCATGGGAAGCAGAGTCTGTGCTGTGCAGTAGGCTGGCGCCCAGCCCGGAGGCTTAGACCAGACAGAGGCTGCCTGCTAGCAGGTCCTCGGGTTGCAGGGAGTGAAAGCTTTGGGAAGCATATCGCTTTCCACACTCCTGTCTTTCGCCTTGCCCTGCTTTGGCTCCTCTGTGGAGAATGGCAGCGGGGATGCTGGAAGGGCGAGTTTTGGAATGGTGACCCCAACCCTTAGGAATTGGTCCAAGCCTGTGCCATGCAGGTTGGAGAGAGGGTTCTTCCTACACACGTGTGCACCCATTTCAGGAGGGGTGATGAACATTTCCATACGGGGATGCCTGAAAATCCCAGCAACCTGCATTCACTTGACCCAGAACAGTGGTTTGCTTAGGATTCCCCTTTACGCAGGGACTGCAACTAATTGAAGGAGACCAAAGCCCCATGAAATTGCCAGAGGCTACTTTCCCACTGATCCAGCCAGTGAAGCCCCAGTATGGTAAACTCTGGCTGGACTGGTGACAAGTTCCAGAGGGGTAGCCATGTTAGTTGTCTGGATGGAATGTAACATCTCTGAAGGACAGAGGGAAGGCAGAGGAGGTGACCCTGAGTCACAGGAAGAAAGCTCCTATTGACACGCAAATAACTGGGGATCAACAACATTGGGAAGTTCCAAAGGGGTAGCCATATTAGTCTAGTTCAGCGTTCGACGAAGTGGGATTTTCTCCCACGAATGCTCATGCGATAAATAAATGTGTTAATCTTTAAAAGTGCCACAGGACTCTTTGTTTGTAACACTGGGAAGGAAATTCGGCAAAGGGTTGTGGCTATTCAAATGCATCTTGACTTCAGGGGCGTTTTGCTTACTATGTTACTGCAGCCAAATTCCAAAGGGGTAGCCGTGTTAGTCTATTGTAGAAAGACAACAGAGTCCAGTGGCACTTTTAAAGACTAACAGATTTATTTATCACATGAGCTTTCATGGGAGAAAATCTCATGCGATAAATAAATCTGTTAGTCTTTAAAAGTGCCACTGGACTCTGTTGTCTATGTTACTGCAATGGAGGATAATAGTAATGGCACTTGACACCTCTCCTTGTGCATGATTTAAGGAAACTACTCCCCCATGGAGGGGGTAGCTCCATTTTACAAATGGGAAACCAAGGCCTGGAACAAGTCATGACCTTTTCACCATGACACAGCAAGCCAGTTCGCGAAGCAGAACCCAGACACACTGACTTCCAGACCTATGTGCTAGCTAGCCAGTGAGCCACTTCCTCCTCTAAGGGCATGTTTCTAGGAAAGGCGATTTGGCCACACTCCAGAGCTGAACAGTGAGGATAAGGGAAAATGATGCATATTTGTCCTGCATGCCATAGGAGAGATGGAGGGACCAAACAAGATGGAATAAAAACAGGAGGAAAGAAAGGGGAAGCAGGTTCAAGCACCAACAGCCCATTGCCTGAAATCTTAAGGCACTGACAGGCTGGGAGCTGCCCGTGGAAGGAACACAGCTCGCAGTGAGACATGCTGGGAGCTGCCTCGGTGCACTCACAAGGAAACCCAATCCCCACAAAGCCATGAGCAAAACCGAATGGAGAAGTGCAGCTTGAAAAGCTGCCTAGCATTTATGAGGGAACTGCTCTTCGACCCACTGATCTCACTGCAAAACACCCTTGCAAAGTTCACGCAGCAAGCACCAGACAGACAAAAACGATGCTCGCTTTTGCAAATGCAGAGTCTGGGGGCAGGGTCCTGCTGACAAGAGGGCAGCGAGAGTGGAGGAAGTTGTAGCTGTTACAAGCAGCTGCATCTTCTACTCTCCATTGGGAGGCCCAGAGGCAACGCTGGCAGCCACAAGAGTGGACCGTGGTGGTAGGGGACAGCGTATGACTGTTGATTCTTTGCGTCCCCAGGGCAGCCTGTATCAGTGGAGGTAGCACAGAGCCCACGGTGGAACACAAAGTCACCCAAAGATAGGCAGTGGAAATAACCCTGGGTTGCTCAATAGGAAAATTCCTCTCACCCCAGCAATATGGAAGAGGTGCAATTTGTCAGCAAGGAGGAACCCAGCCCACTCTAGCTTAGTCACTGGGTCTATATTCCATTGGCATCTTCAGGCCTGCTCAGCTCTATGGTTGACTGAGGTTTTTCGATGGGCAAATTCCCAACAAAAAACTCCATTCCAGCAAACCAATTTTGGGGGGCCAGAAAATGTCCAAGTCTGATGAAAAATGTCAGTTTTCCCCTGGGAAACTGCAAATTCACTCCCAATGCCATTTCCTTCCAGGTGAACAACAATGAAACGGAATGTTTAAGTCAAAATGAGGCTTCAAAATGAAAATCCCCCTGAAATGGTCCAGAGGAAACCTGCCTCTTCCATTTCAAAGAAAGAGTCTTCATTGAAAACTCCTTGTGGGAACAAAGCTGGTTTTTCCAGCTAGCTCTCCTCTGTCCTGCTCAGCGCTCTACAAGGTGGTGCCCCCAGCACAGGAAGGTGATCTGGTGGAGTGGGAGGGAAGTGTAAGTTTAGAAGTGTAGACTTGGCCTTACTTTTACTCCAAGTCCATAAGGCATCATTTTCAATACACTTACATTATGCGTTAAATATTAGCCAGTTTCACGTCTCGCAATGATTACGAGTACTGGTAAGTTACAAGCTTTCATCAGATCCCTCACCGGCCACCCTTCAAAGCTAAATACCATGACAGTGGCATGTTAGGTGCAGTGAGTTTGTCAGGGCTGAGACAGGAGTTGCTTTGATCTCCCTGCTCACTCCATTTAGGACTTGTTAATAGCGGTGCTCAAACAAATGAATAACAAATCACAGCTTCAAAGAGAAACTGCAGAATTGAATTTATATGTAAATTCGACTCCATTGCCTCAGGGTTAAACAGGGACTATGGATTTTATTCTCATTACAACAGGTGATTTGACCTCAACTTCCTCTATGTGCTGTTCCCCAGTGTTTGAATCCTAACATCTATTCTGATTTGCTGTTACAGCCTGACCCTGTGTCATACATTTCTCTGCATTTAATTTCCTCCCATTCTTTAAGTTCCCCATCGTCAAAGCGTCTGACGAAGTGGGATTTTCTCCCAGAAAAGCTCATGCGATAAATAAATTTGTTAGTCTTTAAAAGTGCCACAGGACTCCTTGTTCGTTTGTCAAGAATAGTAAACCCTTTTCCTCTGCGTTGCAATGGGGGTGTCGCCTCTGACAGAGAAGGATGTTGTTAAAGGGATGAGCTCATGTCTGTATTCCCAGCATGACATTCTTTGGCATTGGGGGGATGAATATAGCAGGGAAGGCTCAGGACTGCTGGGAAGGGTAATGGGAACTGCGTGCCCGATTGGCTGTATAGCATCGCTCTCCTGGGCAATCCCTCTGCAGGAGGACAGGCAAGGCAGAGCCTTGGGATAGGGGGCTAACAGGAGTGGAAGCTGGTACTGTTACCCTGGAGGGAGGAGCTGTTTGCGTCTGCACACCTGGTAACTTTGGTAATTTATCATCAAGGACGGAGCCTAGCATCCACTTCAGGCTGTGCCCAGAACTCCAGTGCTGAGTGTGTCTCCCACTGGCTGCCTGTGTTCCAGCGGCGCACAGCTGATTTTCTTCTCCCAGGTACTGTCACCAAGTCTCTTCAAGGTGCACATGAAGATCCAGCCCAGCTTCTGTTCTTCCTCAGAGGGTTGTGCCCAGGGACCATTCTGGATGGACCACAATCTGCTTTTCTTTCCCTCCTCCCTAGGCCCAGCCACACACTTCTGGCTCATTCCAGTCAGAGGATAAACGCCAGGGCTACACATTCTAGACAAAGAGCAAAATCTCTGCTGCAAAGCGCTTCAAGGGAGATGCCACTTTTTAGGTTTGTGTGAACACTGAGCAAGTGGCTTCTACTTGAAATCAACATTGTCATTGCAGGTACTTCACCCCAGTGACCTTTGCTGAGTGTCTGTAGCTCGTGTGCAGGCTAGAACTGGTGTGTCTCTTATCTCCTGCACCTCTCAGCTACATCTCCACCGACCAACAGTCCTCAGCACCTTTCCCCAGGCTGCCAATCTCATCCCACAGCAGCGTGACCTCACCCCGGATTCCCAGCAGGCCTAAGGGTGTATCTGAGAGCCAGTGGGTGGTGTGAAGGGCTCTTCTACCCCTTTAAGGATAGGCTGGTAATTACCCCCAGACCAGCCTGTGTAGGATCAAGGAATCCTGCCCTGCCCTGGAGCTGGGCTATATAATTAAGAAAAGGGAGCTCACAGAGATCAAGACCTGCTGGCTGAGTGCTTTACTGGAGGTGGGTTTTCTGACTGTAAGCATTGGCTGAAGACCCTGGGGTAAGCACCTATTTAGCTGTGTTAAGTGGCTCCTTCCCTGCTCTGATGTTAGCCTGCCTCCTAGAGTAAAAGGTGAGTGAGGAAGTCTGTTGGCTGGTGTGGAGGCCCTTTGCAGAAGAAACAAGGAGTCCTGTGGCACTTTTAAAGGCTAAAAATTTTATTTCTTGCATATCGGAAAAGATAACATGGCTTTGTAGAAGAGACATTGTTTGCTGGTTAGCTGGGGATTGAATCCTGCCCAGGTGGGTGCAAGGATCAGATCAGGGTTGCATGCCCAGGGTCCATTCTAGCTGTGGAGGGACCCCCTATTCCAGGAGGTTAAAAAGGCTCTGGGAGTCCTCCTGCTGTCTAAAAATTGCAGACTTCTGTGATTGTGGCAGGCGCATCCACTTTGACTTTCTGCACCCCCTGGCAGGGATATTTGGCACACTGTCCCTCATTGTCACTTCCTGGCAGGCGGAGCTATGCTTCCACCCCCTCAGTCCATGGGAATTGCACACACTCTAGAGGCTGTCCTGAACACAAATCCAATTGTGCTTTAATAACCAGTGTGTGTTGCTGGTGGTACAAAGAGTGGTTCTCTGCCTCACAACTACAGCTGAGCCGTGCTGGTATAACTGCACCTACCATGCTGTTTATCGGTGCATGCTGGGTGGCTACCCTATAGGGTCTCAGTAGGAGATAGGATATGTTTATCCAGAGAGGTGCCAGCATAATGTGGGACTCTGTGTTCTATGATGTCCGACCACATGGATGGGTCAACCCAGTGATCCAAGCAAAACACCCTAGTGTGCTGGCATGGTTGTAAAAACCCAAATCATTGCTAGCCAAGGCTGCTGGTAGGGCTGACCCACTGCTGGCTGCAACAGCTGTTAACTCAGTGTTAGCCCTGGTGTGTGTGGATGCAAAGCAAGGAGGCCACTCACTGGTTACAGAGTCAGTTGCAAGTCACGGTGTATGCAGGAGCTGGGTTCCCTTTAGTGGAAAGTGGGTGCTTGGGTGTGGGTTGAAAGCAGCTCGGCCTGAATAGGACTCCTTCGGATGAAGGTTTCACATTCCTCAAGGCGTGTTGGGACTGGAGCTATGATGAAACACCAAGAGAGCAGGAGGAGGAATGTGATTCCTCAAGGTTTGCGCTCACAGAGGCAGGAGCTTGTAGGGTTTGCATAAATTGCACATTGTAATATCTCCTCCAGATCAACCTCCTGTGCATCTGATGGGTCCCTGAAGCCACAAACTCTGAACCACCTTCCTCCCTGGCCCACACACATTCTCTGCAGCCGGGTTGCTCTCAGCAATACTTTCCCATGGCTTCACTTCCCTTCTCTCTCCCTCCATGCACATCCCTTGGTGATGTAATAGAACGCTCTGTTTGTGCTGTGGGCTGTCTCTCTCCGGCTGGCTCTGGAATGGGTCTGCACTGTAGTTTTTAAGATATTATTTGCCATCCTATTGGCTTGGATCCCTCTGAGGGTTCAGTTAGGAGCTATGGGAGGGTTGCCTGTAAAATGGTAGTGGACATCTGACAGGGTGGGGGAAGCTGCTTAGTGCAGTGCATTGTATCTTGTTTTCCATCTGTGGTCTGTGCAAGCCAGGGAACCCAGCCAGGCTAACCACAAGGACCAGCACTTGCATTATATCTCCCTTGTTTATGGCCTCGAGGAGGGTCAGAGGTCAGCCTCCTGCACATACAGCCCATAAGCCCATCTTTGCATGATCCCCATAAAACAATGGTTCTCAACCACTGTGTCGGGACACGAAGGTGTGTCACGAACAGCCAGGAGGTGTGTCATGGAAACTTGGCAGCTCAGCTTGGAGCCAGTTTGGGGCTCCTGCCACCCGCTGCTCTCTGCTGCCCTCAACAGCCCACTCCTGCCGCACAATGGAGGGAGCAGCCAGGGCCAGATGAGTGAAGGGACTTGGGGGCTGCAACCCCAGGATCCTGGGCTGGGGGGAGGGACACCATCTGCCCCACAAAAATAAACCCGGCTCCATAGAGCCATACTGCCAGGGCACCAACCTGCGCTGGCTTAACTCTGCCCCCACCCAGGTCCTGGAGTGCTGCATCCTTCAGAGCGCCGCAGCCTCCCACGCACCACCGCCACCGTCAGATTGTAGTGTATCACACAGCGGAACATCTGTCAGGTGTGTTGTGACAGGAAGAAAGTTGCGAACCACTGCCATAAAACACACAGGCTGCAAAACTCTGTCTCCTCTTCATCAAAGCAGGCTGGGACACAACTTATTCAAAGGGGGGGAAATACCTTCTTCTTCTGGTTGTAGTTAGTGGTCTAAACCAGTGGTTCTCAACCTTTCCAGACTACTGGACCCCCTCCAGGAGTCTGATTTGTCTTGTGTACCCCCAAGTTTCACTTCACTTACAAACTACTTGCTTACAAAGTCAGACCTAAAAATACTGTAGGGTCTCAGTAACACTATTGCTGAAAATTGCTTCCTTTCTCACTTTTACCCTGTTATAAAATATATCAATTGGGGTATAAATATTGTACTTGCATTTCAGTGTATAGCATACAGAGCAGAATAAACAAGTCATTGTCTGTATGAAACTCTAGTTGGTACTGATTTTGCTTGTACTTTTTATGTAGCCTATTGTAAAACTAGGCAAATATCTAATGAGTTAATGGGCCCCCATGGAAAACCTCTGTCAGTGGTGTACTAAGACTATCTGGCACCCAGGGGCCAACCCCCATTTGCACCCTCCCAGGCCTCATGCTCCCCACCCCTGTGCATGGCAGGAGGGGTCCTGGCCTTACCCCCCAGTTGCCCTGGGGGGCCTGTATCTGTAAGGGGGGGCATTTACTCACTCGGCATGCAGTGGCTGCCTGGTCTGCTGCAGCAGCCCCACAGCCCAGCCTTGCCTGGGAAAGGGCAGACTCATCACGCCCCCACCCCCACCTTACCACTTAGGGAGAGGAGGGCTGGATCAGACTTTAATAATGTATGGGATGGGGGATGCTGAGGGGCACCCCCAGCACCCCTTCTGTGTCCCCTGCCCTCACTGCTTTCCTCTTTGCACCCAATGGTGCCTCCTGCATCTTGTGAAGAGCCCAGCTCAGTGTCCAGGGGCCTGGGCCCCCCTTCTTGGTATGCCACTGACCTCTGTGTGCCCCAGTTGAGAACCACTGGTTTAAAATATGTCTCGAGTTATAATTGCTGCAGTTGAGATGTATTCCCGGAGGGGAAACTGATGATTTGGGGCAGAGTTAAGGTCATTTGTAGAATTATAGCTAGAAATGCTGCTGCCCAATTATTTGTTTGTTCCTCCAGCACGCAACATTTGCCTAGTGCAGTTTGGAATTAGCGGCTATTTATTTTCAGCCATCACTCTAGTGGAACAAATCTATCTTTGTCTGGAAACTGAATAGCAGGGAGGAAATGAGGCAGAGCCTGGAAGCTGTGGGTAACCTCAGTGTGAGTGACCAGGGCTGATAGCACTCTGTTTTTTACAAAGCAGAAGGTGGGTAGTGGCAGAATGGGAGCTTGATCCTGCAAAGTGCTGAGCAGCTGTTATGAAGTGGTGCATGCTCTTAGCTTTCTTGGAAGGCATAGGGCACTGAGAGCAGTTAGTTTTCAGGAGGTGCCAAGCACCTCAAACCTTCTCCTTTCTGAAAACGGAAACCTTGATCAGCTCATGCTTGCTTGCAGTGGGCTTACCTTCCTCACCCAGCCAGTAGAGAGGCTATGCTCTCTAGGGCTGAGATGAAATGAAGGATTACAGGAGAGTGGCAGTTTCAGGAAGTGCTGAAAACCCAATGTAGCCCCAAACATCTCCAATCCTTTGGTCCAAAAAAATAAGGAGCACACCGCCTATGTGAAGGGGCTTTCCCAACCTGGTCTATAAGCACACTCCACACAGGGTGTCAGGTTCACACATGCTCTTACAGTTCCTCCCTATGGATTGCTCAGCCTGCCCTCTAGATCCTCTCTCTCCAAGTGATTCCCTCTGCCCTCACTCATTTCAAGAGAGGTAATGTTACACTTCACCCTTTCCCAGCAGGACCCACACTTGCTAACGGGAGGGTGGTGTCAGGCAAACAGTACCAGTCGAATACAAAGAACAGCATGCATTTGTGTGGGAGGCTTATAGCAGGTGCTTTAAGAAATCTGATAAGGGCCAAAGGAAAAAAATATCACATGATACAAACACAAAGCCGCAGCGAGGTGAGGTCAGGAAAGTATAACACAGTAGAGCTAGCGAAAACTGTAATTGCAAAGAAAAAGGTGCCGCAGGTCACAGATATGTTGTAAAAGGGACACAAAGGAAATAAGAAGGAAAGGAAAGTGGCAGGAATACTGAGTGCCATGTTACTTCAGTGTTCAGCCTAAAGGATGAAAGATGCTCAGTGCGAATGATCTGACTGTAGCTGGGTCAGAGCAGCATGAGGGATAATCAATAAGGGGCTGGTGGGATTAAGAGGATTTAGATCAATTCAGATGGGCCTGATGCAGTTCACACTGCTGTCATTTAAGGAGCTGGCTGAGACAGCGTGGGACCTCTGAGGATTCCTGGGGAGTAAGAAGTTCTGGAAAAGGAAGAGAAAATAATAAACCATGAAAAGGAAGAGAAAATAATAAACCATGTCAGATGAAATGTTGTCATTGTCTAGGTCGGTTGGTTAATAAAAATAAGCTGCCAAGGGAGCCAGCGGCATCGCTGTCCATTAGAGGTGGTCAGCACTAATGCGATAGACTTTCCCATTCCTAGATCCCAAGTGCTTAAGGAATCTGACTGAGAGGGGTGGAGGGCTCCCAGGATATAAACTTCCTGGCTGGGCAGCGAGGAAGTCTTACAATCCTTCAATCTAAGCAGTGTCAAGGCACTTGGCCCTGGTGGATCCTCGAGATTCTAGGTCAGGGATCGGCAACCCGAAAGCTAAGAAGAGCCATTTTTAAAAAGTCCTTCAATAACCAAGTGTTTTGAGAGCCGCAATACGTGTAGCCTCCTGGTGTGTGGTGGAGTGGTGGTGGGCTGGGAACTGGGCCACGGCACCTGCTGCAGGGTCCCCTGTTGGTGGGAGGGCGGAGCCTGGAACCAGGAGAGGGTCCCCTTGGGGGGGGAGGGGGCTGGAGCCAGGAATAGGCCCCCGGTGGCTGAGTGGGGGCTGGAGCTGCAAGGGGGCAGCCAAAGAGCTGCATGTAGCTCCGGAGCTGTGGGTTGCAGACCTCTGTTCTAGGTGCAACAGGAATGCTACTTGTATGAACAATAAATGCAGGCTGTGATAGCACCGTGTATATCAGCAATGCTTGAAAAGAGTGGGGCCAAGGCATGACAGAGGGTGCGAGCCCCCTATGGGAAGATTAGGGCTCAGCATCCAGCAAAGAGTTTAAGCACATGCTTGAGTTAAGCCTAGATGTAATTCCCTTGACTTCAGTGGGGACTCGGTGTGCTTAAAGGTGATCCCATGTGTAAGCACTTTGCTGGATTGGGGCCTCATTGAAGAATGATTGGAACTGTTGTGGGAAAGTATTTATAGTGTCTTCCAATGATAGGAGTGGGAGCTGGACTTGAAAACCCAAGTGGGCTTTCTTCTTGCACTTATGACATCCTTTTTGTCAAAATAAAAACGGGGCACCTTGTTCAGTTGACGAGCATAAAGCCATGTAGCAAGCAATGACTTGTAATGGAATCAAAATGACTCGCACAAGCAGAACGCTTTTTCTCCTCACCCAAAAGATCTTGGGGGGCTTTAAACAAGGTGCGAAGCGGGCAGGGGCGTTGAGACTGTGTCTCCTCTGCTGTAAAGGCCAGGTACTGTCTCTGCAGAAAAATCGCCAACATCTAAACACAAAGGGGCTGTTATTCTCTGATTTCTTGTCGTTCGTTGTTCCTGTTCGGGTTTCTTCACAAGCTTTTGGGAATGTGTTATGTAGACTGGAGACAGCTGTGCAGGCGCTGTTCCTTCTGGACCTCACTGCCCTCACTCCACCACGCTGGTACCAAATGGAGCTCGCTGAGAAAGCCAGAGGATGGGGACATTTATCTAGTGCATTTAAAAAATTAAATCTCATCCTGAGCTCACGTCTCCTTATGTACATTTCCAGGGAAGACAGCTATTCTAGGAAATGTGGATTATAACATGGAGGGGAGGCACAGGAGTGTTACCATGCAGCTGCTTTATATGAGAGAATATGAACCAGCTAGACTGCTTTAGCTGCAGGGCGTGTGCAATGTGCAGCCTCCGCCTTGGTTCTGTGTCTTTAAGGCTGAAACAGGAGCATGAATGACTCTTGAATCTCCCCCCTCCTCCAGCTGCAGAGAGAGCTCATCTCAAAATGCAGGGCTACTAGAGACAGGAGGGGCATCTCAATCAAGAATAAGAGGGATGCCAGAACCTGGACGGGAATCTCCATTCTTGAAAGCAGGTGCTGATCTCTATTTTCCACTCCTGAATGCAGAAGGAAGGCTCTCCTGGGTTTCAGTGGTGGGAAGAGATTAAAACATACCCTGCCCTTAAATGTGTCTTACTGCATGTCCATGGATCAGTAAGAAGATTCTTAAGATGCCAATAGAAAGTCTGGGCCAAATATAGCACAGAAATATAAAAAGGAGTGCAATATAAATGCCTAGATGGGCAGATGTAGGTAAAATATAGTAAGTAATGGGGGAATAGGTGTAATTTCAGTGACTTCAGCACAGTTACTTCCGCTTCTGCAAGGCTGAATTGGACCTTCTAGATGCCTTTTTCCCTCCAGCATGGTAAATCCCTCTAATAGTGGGCCCTAGGTGTCCTAGAAGGATCACCCACCCCTTGCATGAGAGGGGAATTCCACTTTCATGTTTGTTCAGGCCTGGGCTGGGATGAAGCTCAGAATGTCGGGGGTGTGTCTTTCATTCCTCTGGGGAATGTTAGAATGTTTGCTATTCTGTGGCAGGGATTGTGTCGATTCAGCAGCTGCTGGTGTGTTTAAATTGAGTAATAATTGTCATTTTCTGCAATGGATAGTTGCATTCTGAAGATTCCAGGGGGCACCCCAGACAAATGCAAACATGCAGTGAAATGCTGGAGCACATTCCAGCTACTCCAGGGTGTATCTTTCTGTTGCCTCCCTGCACTTGCTTCTCGTATCTGGAAGCAGGGTGGTATTTGTGTTTGGAAAGAGCAGGTGATGGCTTGTGATATACTTTGGAGCAAATTATTTTAAGAAGCTGCTGGCTTGCATGCAAGCATTATTTAACTTCTTTCTTTCCCCTGGTTCCTTCATGCAAAATTTCTGTAATAAGAGTTTGTTTCTTTGCTCTTGCCCCGTCGCCTTGCTGTAACCCTGGATGCTTTATGGCTTTCCACAGCCACCAGCTGTGATGTGGCACACCCAGGATTTGACAAAGGCAGCTGAGAGTTACAAGTACCAAGACAGGACAGGGACCATAAACCTGTGGAACTCATTGCTGCAGGACACTATTGAGACAAACATTACTAAGACTTATTAAAAGGGTCAGATGCTTGTATGAAATTGGGACAGTGGTGGTATTTATGCTGGCTGATGAAAAGTGCAAGGGCTCTCAAACTTCCTATCTTAGGACATAAACTCATTAGCAGCTGGGGTCAGGAAGGAATTCCCTCCAGGGTATTATGCCTTCTTCTAAAGCAGCTTGCATTGGTCATTGGAGGCACTCTCCAACTAAATGGATCATAAGCGTGTCACAACACTGTAGAATTTTCATGATCATCTAGGAATTCAATCACACTATAATTGCCCAACGTTCCAGGGCAGCAACGGTGAGAGAGCTATTGTGAGTTCCAGGAGAATCTCCACTACTGTAGCAGTATTAGGAGTATGACATAGAGTAGAGCAATTCTGTTACTATCTATTGGAGAGCAGTGGTGGCATACGTTGTTTGGTGCTGTTGGTATGTGTATCACTCCCCTGGCTCCTAAAAGGTATCCATCAGTGCCATCACTGATTCTGAATGCTTAGTAGGGGAGTTATGACTCTACCATGGCTCCTTAGCAGAGTGGAGTGAATTCTAAGACCCTCCTATACAGATTGTTTCAAGAATAAAAATTCTCAACTAGAAGAATGGCAGCCGCCAGTTCTTCTAGCCCTTGGAGAAGACAATAGCACGGTGCTTCCTTCTCAGTGGGCCAGGCAAGCAGTAACTCTCAGGAATGCAGCATTGTTGATCTCCTCAGAATGCTGATACCCCTATGTATAATGATACCTAGCGTGCCCCAGGTTCAATATAAAGTGCACTTAACAAGCAATGTTATTTGATGCACAGAGACTAGCCAAAGGTCCTTTGAACTCCACCGATATCAGGGCTGGATGGGTTATATTCAGACCCTGTGGGGGGCAAGGATGTGAAACTGGGGAGCGGATGTAATGATGCCACTTCCTGCTTGGGTGTAAGTGCAGGGGCATCCCTGGGATTCTTCTGCACTCTGGCTATTCCCAGCTGTTAGAATGACTTGCTGGGGCCAGAGGCATACATTGGATATTTGTAGATTTTACCTGGGACTAAACTGGTACCCCGAAAAACCTGGAGCCACAAAAGTGACATACTGGCGCTGGTCCTGAGCTGCACACAATCTGCTCCTTTGTATCTGCTTTTATTTCCTCTCCCTGGCTATGTCTACACTTGAAAAGTTAGGTCGATTTATGAAGTCGACTTAATAAGGTTGACTTTAAGTTGACTTAAAGTGAACCTTATTAAGTCGACTTTAAGTATAGACGTGGCCCCTTTCTGGCCTTATTAAGTTGACTTAATATTTTAAATCGACTTTAAAAGGTCCAACTAGGCACTACTCCACATCTCCACTGGCTTAAGTCAACTTAACAAAGTTGACTTAAGCGCTAGTTCGAATTAAAACAAGGTGTTATTAATTCGAACTAACTTTTCGTTAATTCGACTTAAGGAGCAGCTTAAGTAGAATTAAGGAAAGCCCAGTGTAGATGCAGAGAAAATTAAGTAGACTTAAGCCTCCTTAAGTTGACTTAATTTCTAAGTGTAGATGCACCCCCTGGGTGCAGCCTGGATCTTAACATTCATTAATTCTGTTGCGACCCTTCTTTTGCCCGGAAGGCCCCTTTCTTGACATTACTGTTGCCTCTTTGCCAAACAGAATTCTTGGGCCTTGCACGTGATGGAGGAGAAATCAGTAAGGTGGCATCTAGGTGTATTCTCACTGTAACTTCCTTTCTCTGTCTCTTTTCCACAACTGGTGTCTTGGATAGAGTCACTATCAGCACGCAGGCCAATGCCTCTGAGTCTCAGCCCACTTATCAACACCGGGATCCCAGGGGGCAGCCCTGTCCCAAGATTTATTTCCAAATTTGGAGAAAAAAGCCACGTGTGAACTCTGTGTTCCACCATATCCTTGCCATAGATCAGAGCAGAACAAAATTAACAAAGAGCAGTGTGTTTGTAACTAATACAGCTGCTGGGTACCATGTCTTCTAGAGAATGAGCATTTGCTCATAAGCTCAGGAAAAAATGCATTGAAGGCTGTGTAATGTTGGCACCTGGTGACTTCTATCACAATACTAAATCTCTTCCTGCATGCAGCCACCGCCCTTCTCCAGCGCACACTGCACTTTGGTTCTGTGTCCAGGTTTTGGCCATTCCTCCTCCAGTTTTGGAGCTATTCACAAACTTGCTCACAATTTAGTTTACACCAAGGAACCAATCTAATATGGAAAGACACAAAGCAGCCACATAGGCTGCAGAGAGATGCTTGCTTGCCAAAACAATCCTGATCCTCTGGAAACCAACGAGCCCTGGAGTGGGCTACAACTAGCAGAAAACAGCTGTCCTTGAGAGACTGACAGTTGCATATATGATAGACGCAGATCCGAGGCCTGGGAGTCTCTCGGAAAGGTAGCCTGAGAACTGCTCTGTTCCTTTGTATGAAAACAGACTCCCTCTTTGAGAATGTGAGGGGCATCTCCTGGTGTCTACAGTGCCTTGTGCACCGACCGCTCCTAGTTGATTTCACAATCAAACGCAGCAGCAGACGAAAAACCAACCCAGCCTGTTGCAGGTAATAGAAGATGCAGTGATGGATCTAGACATGGGTCTGAGGGATCTCAGTGTGGCAGAGAGTGAAGATGGGCCAAATCTTGCACTCAGTTTTACCCGCATAAATCTGTAGTAACTCCCTGGCAGTGAATGGTTATGATGAGTTTGGTTAGAGGGAGTTACTCAGATCAAGGTGAAGATTGGTTAGGTTCTATCTAACTACGGTATCAGTAGAACATAGCTGTTCTTGAGTGTTTTGTAAAAATAAATTCAGCAGCCCCATGAGCCACCGTTGCTTTAAGAAGCTGATCTGTGGCATTACACGGGGGTACAACTAGTGTGAGAAGAATCAGCTCTTGCGTTATTTTGGCCCTACAAATGCCCCCAATGCACTGAAAATATTGGCTACAAGTTCTAGTGTGCCCCCCCCCCCCCCCCAATTTGTGGATGTAAAGCTGGGAAAGGCTGTGCTCTCAGATCAGGAAGCTGTGGCCATTCCCACCCTAGAGCTGTAATCCTGTTTGGGACCTGTGACATGAGGGAATCTCCAGTGCATTGGTCTGACGTTGCGCTGCATGTGCTCTAGACAGACCCTCTGGGCCTGATACTCATTCACCTTTTGCCCAGCTCAAGCAGTGTAAGGGGTGGTAAGGTGGGCGTAGCTACAGAGGTGCTGCCTAGGAAATCTCTGACATCAGTGAGAATGGTGGGTCCTCAGCACCACCAAGGATCTGGCCCTAGAGAGTTCCAGACCCTGAAACAAGCTTGTTCCAGTCTGCGTGAAGGCCCCATTGAGGCAGGAGAGGAGAGGGAAGAGCCAGCTGTTTGTCTGTATTATGTTTCTGAAAGGCAGGTCTTTGGCCTCACTGTCTCTGGTTCATTTCTCTCCCCGCTGTGGTAAAGCATTTCCTGTGTCCTTCAGAGCCCTGCTTCTGCTTCAGGTTTCACAGGAACTACAGAATTTGCTCAGACATCTTCTCTGGGTGGGTATGGGGGAGGAAGAGGCTGATGTCTGTTCTTTTCCCAGGACTTCTGCCACCCTCCCCATGCCTTTCTGGTACTCAGTGCTAAGCACTGACCACTCATGACATGTTAGAGCCACAGGATGGTGCCCAGCTGGTTGTGTCTCACGCTAATAACAGTTCCTGCCTTTTGGCTCATTCTGCCTCCAAAGATAAGGCCCTTTGTGTGTGGCATAGCTGGAAGCAAAGGGGAAAAGCAAGGAGAGATCAGTGGTCAAAGCCTTGTCCAGTCCCAGCATTCCCATCATAGTCCCTGATCATGAAGCCCTTAGGCAGGAAAAGCTCCCAGTGCATAGGGCTGCAAGACAGGGCCCTGAATCTTTGTGCTTTAAATAAAGATTTGGTGAAGTACGAAACAGGAACTTGAATGCTGAGCCCATAAAGGAGCTTCAACAGCTAACGGCAGCCGAGCAATATGCCAGCATTCAGTGAGCTGACTAGCTAGAACATCCTGTGCCAGTCTATGCCCAGGCAGGATGTAAACACAAGAGAGAAGGGAGTTGAGGGGAGAATGATAAGGATGATCTGATCTCAGACTTCAGGGCATGGACAGCTTACAGGGGTCAGGAGGGAATTTTTACTCCACGTACAGCTAGGTGTTTCTAAAACCCTGAAGCACCCTTTATGGGTTTCTGCTGGGAGCGACATACTGGACTACATGGAGTGAGGGTTGGATCCCGTTCACTAACTTCTGTTGGAGGCAGAGACTTTTGCACAAGGAAACTAGTCATTAGCTGGCACTTGCCTGTCTCCAACCCTTTATCTAAGACTGCAGGCTGAATTATGTTTCCTCAGAGAAAGAGGCAGTGGGCGGGAGGGGGGGGGGGGACACAGGAGGTACAATGTGCCTGAGCAGCAGAGCCCAGAGGCATGATGCCTGTGTCAGACAGAAAGGGCTCGATTCCCACTTCTGCGAAGGCTCCCTTACACAGCTCTGAGGTCACCAGAGGCAGCACGTAAATTAGAGCTGCCCTGGGGCTGCGCTGTTGTATACTGGGACCCAGGCAGGTCCCCGAACAGCTTCCAAATATGGAGCATGCACAAGTGTCTCAACACAGGATCAGAGGAAATGAGAATCACGCCCATTGCTTCAGAGGGTGCTGGAGAGGGAGGAGAGAAGTGACTCCTGGCACACCGTCACAAAGATGCAGCAATGGGTGTGAGTCACACAGCCCCACAGTCACCCTGCCCAGAAACATCCTCTCTGAAGCTTCTTGTGCTGTCAGCCATGGTAACCAACATGCTTTCCCGTGCCTCCTCATCCAGGACACCTGCAAAGCCAGCTGTCACTTGCCAGGGCCTGGGCTCACAGGTTTGTATCTGTCTGAACGTGTCTTCCCTGGTCTACGCGGGCATGTGACACACAGAAGCAAGAAGCGGTGGCCGTGGTGGTTGAAGCCGAGGCTGTGGTGGGAAATACTTAGAAGCTGCCCCGCTTGCTCTGCTGTATTGCTATGCCAGTCCTGAGGGACAGGGTTTGTTTTATAGAGCAGGTTTTCGGTGAAAGTGTTGACATGCTATCTGCTTCCAAGAGGATCCTGAGGAATGCAGTCTCCACACCCCAAGGAACTACCAGCCTGGCCATCCTGGCCTTCTGAGTTGTTTGTTAGCCAGATTCCAGGCAGGTGGCTCTGGAGCATGTGGAAATACAGAGCTGGCTGCGAGCAGACACACAGGCTGTGTCTACACTGGTAAATTAAGTCGACTTAATGTGCCCTGCGTCTACACTACACTTTGCTTAAGTCGCCTTAAGGAAAATTAAATTAAAAATTAAAATGAAAATTAAAAGCAAGGAGAGGTCTGTCTCCTAAGGCTTGAGAGAGTGAGGGATCATCTTGTAAAATAGGCTGTAGATCTTTGATGTGTTGAAGAGGTCTGGCTTGGGGGTTGTAGGTAGTGACCAGTGGCGTTCTGTTGTTTTTTCATGGGCTTCTCCTGCAGTAGTTGACTTCTGGGTACCCGTCTGGCTCTGTCAATTTGTTTCTTCACTTCTGCGGGTTTGTACTGTAGTTTTAAGAATGCCTGATAGAGATCCTGAAGGTGTCTGTCTCTGTCTAAAGGGTCAGAGCAAATGCAGTTATATCTTAGAGCTTGACTGTACACAATGGATCGTGTGGTGTCGAGGATGAAAGCTCGAGGGATGTAGGTAACTATACCGATCAGTAGGTTTGCGGTATAGGGAGGTCTTTATGTGCCCATCGCTAATTTGCACTGTAGTGTCCAGAAAGTGGATCTCTTGTGTGGAGTGTTCCAGGCTAAGTTTGATTGTGGAGTGGAAATTGTTGAAATCTCTATGGCAATCTTCCAGGGCATCTTTACCATGGGACCAGATGATGAAGATGTCATCAATATAGCGTAGGTAAAGTAGAGGTGTTTTTTGGGATGAGACGTGAGGAAACGTTGTTCTAAATCGGCCATAAAGATGTTGGCATATTGTGGGGCTATGCGGATACCCATAGCAGTGCCACTGACTTGAAGGTATAAATTATCTTCAAATCTGAAATGGTTGTGGGTGAGTACAAAGTCACAGAGGTCAGCCACAAGTTTAGCTGTGTCGTCATCTTGGATAGTTCTTCTAATAGCTTGTAATCCATCCTTGTGTGGGATGTTAGTGTAAAGAGCCTCTACGTCCATAGTGGCCAGGATGGTATTTTCTGGAAGACCGTCAATGGATTGGATTTTTCTCAGGAAATCTGTAGTGTCTCTCGGATAGCTAGGTGTGTTGATAGCATAGGGTCTTAGGAGAGAGTCCACATAGCCAGATAATCCTGCTGTAAGCATGCCAATGCCTGAGATGATGGGGCGTCTGGGGTTTCCTCTTTTATGTATTTTTGGTAGTAGATAGAATATCCCTGGATGGGGTTCTGGCGGTGTCTGTCTTGATTTGTTCTTGTGCTGTCTCCCCAAAGCAGCAATCAAACTTAGCCTGGAACACTCCACACAAGAGATCCACTTTCTGGACACTACAGTGCAAATTAGCGTACAGTGTACAATCAAGCCCTAAGATATAACCACATTTGCAGACCTCTCCTTGCTTTCAGACAGCCCCCTAACCTTTAAAGGATACTTACCAGCAACTACAGATCACAGAACAGAAACACTAAAGCAGGAACACAGCCCTGCAGCAGACCACACTGCCAGCTTTGCCCTCATCTCTACACTGAAGACACCATCACAGGGCCTAATCAAGCCACCTACTCCATCAAGGGCTCATTCACCTGCTCATCCACCAATGTGATTTATGCCATCATGTGCCGGAAATGCTCCTCTGCCTTATATATTGGACAGACAGGACAGTCTCTGCGCCAAAGAATAAATGGACACAAATCTGGCATCAGAAATTGCAACACTACAAAACCAATAGGGGAACACTTCAATCTCCCTGCTCACTCCCTTGATGACTTGTTAATAGCTGTGTTGAAACAGATGAATAACAAATCACAGCTTCAAAGAGACTGCAGAACTCAAATTTATAGGCAAATTTGACTCAGTGGTCTTGGGGTTAAACAGGGACTATGGATTTTTCTCTCATTACAACAGGTGATTTGACCTCACCCTTCTCTATGTGCTGTTCCCCAGTGTTTGAATCCTAACACCTATTTTGATTTGCTGTTACAGCCTGACCTGATCCTATGTCATACATTTCCCTGCATTTAATTTCCTCCCATTCTGTAAGTTTCCCATCTTCAAAGCGTCTGACCAAGTGGGATTTTCTCCCACGAAAGCTCATGCGATAAATAAATCTGTTAGTCTTTAAAAGTGCCACAGGACTCTGTTGTCTTTCTACAATAGACTAACACGGCTACCCCTTTGGGATTAGCATAAGTAGTTCACACATTTCAAGGGTCAATGGGAGTGTCTGCTATCCCACCTGGCTCCAGAGAACAGGAAACAGTCAAGGTGTCTGCAGTTTGCCTTGCAACTGATGTTCAAACCCCCCAGCCTTGGAGCCAGCTGGAGAGTGCTCTACAGTGCAGAGCAGAGAAAATCCTGCAGCCAAAGCAGGGGAGAGCCAAAGAGAGCTGCAGCACAAAACCCTGGTGCAAAGAGGGAGGTGTGATGAGTTCCTCAGCACTCAGCCTGGCAGTACTTTGTCCAGCTGTGGATTCCTACAAGGGCAAAAGCTTTATCAGGGCTCTTTACCTTGGCCCAGGCTCCCGCTGTTTACTGTAACACCCACAGCTGGGAGTGAGATTTGGATAGCAGGAGTAAACATCACAATCTCCTAGTATGTGCCTCAGGAATCTGGAAAGCAGTAGCGCAGCCTGGGCCGGAAAAAGAAATCTCCTGCCTTCCTTCTGCATTGATTGTGCCCAAGAAGGGCCCGATAGATTGTGCCATCCTGTGAGTTCCTAGCCCCTTCTGTCCAGACCCTGTTCAGTCTGAACAATCAGGCTGGCACCTCCCCTCCTCCACAAATGCACATGCCCTGTTGTTCTAGACTAGCCACAGGCAGAGGGCTGCCACGTGTATTTGTCCAGGGCTCGGCTGCTAATTAAACAATCATTTCCTGCTATTGTCCTGCGTTCCTATTCCCTTTCCTCCAATAAATCAACCCCTGCTGCAGCAGGCTCTTCCAAAATGGCTCGCGGCCTAGGAGCGGAGCGAGGAGTCAGGCCTGCCCAGCTGGAAACACGACATGTTTCCCACATCTGAATTACGCCAAGGGTCGGTCTCTCTCTGCTCTCAGTCACACACCCTGGACTTCCTGGGAGCTGGGTCTAACTGAGCGCACCCCTCAGCCCTAAATGGGAGGAATGCTAGGCACCAGCACAGTGCCATGTCTGTGCCCTGGGAGCGGGTAGGTGCCCAGTGGGCTTAATGTCTCACCAGTGGCATAATGACCCGGGAGGGGTGGGGGACCAAGCCCCTGGGTGCCAGGCCGTGGGGGGGGGGGTGTCAAAGAATGGGGTGGCATGGGGTGCTGAGGGAGCACAAATGTGGGCTTGGCCCCCCGGGCACAGGCAGGCACCTGACACCTTCGCTATGCCACTGTCTCGCTCCATGCTTCAGCGGAGGCAGTTCTGTGTGCTAACCCGGGCCAGGTGGGGTAGTGCTTTCATGCTAAACTGCTTCTGCAAGCAAAGGATTTAGCTAATGCGGGTGGGGCTTTAAATGGGGGGCAGGGGTGAGGCTGGAGGGTTCTGTTCTGCTTGAATGTGGGTTGGTAGAAGCAGCCTGTACATTGCTTTAGTAATTGCAGAGTTATTATATCCAGCTTGTGTGCAGCAGGAGGGAACGGGCTGAGCAGCTTAGGATAGCTTTCTAAGAGGGCTCAGCACCCTGTTGGTGTCCAGCGCATGGATATTCAGCGCGGGCTACTAGCGTTGCAAACTCTTAGGCAAAACAGTTTTATCTCCCTTTTCCCCTGGACCTGCATGAGCCTTCCCTTATTGGAGTATCCCTAGTGAAGTAAGCCTCTCACACTATTTGTAGGGAATTTAGCTGGAAAGAAAGAAAAAGAAAATCCAAACCATGGCAGCTCCTATCAGCAAATCCCAGTGTGTTTAGCTGAACAAAGCCCTGCAGGCCTGCCTAGACCCCACTTGAACAGAGGAGGACAGGGTTAGTTATAAACATTTCTGTGAAGAGGATTCTTATCCTGCTGCATTTACACTGCAGAGCCCCAGGACCAACACTTCCATGCTGCACCCCCTGATGTGCTAGTCAGGCTCTGTCTGGAGAGGGCTGCAGGAGATGAGCTGCTTAAGTGCCTGATCCAAAGCCCATTTACATCAGTACCTTTCCACTCACTTCCAGGGCCAGGGTCCATCTCTGGGCAGCCTCTGATGAAGTTGAAATCTGCCCTCCTTGGCAGTGGTGTAAATGCTCCCTGCCTTTTCTGGAGGTGAGCCCCCTCAGGGCAGGCACAGGGTCCCAGAGCACCATAGAATAATAGGGATGGAAGGGACCTCATGAGGTCATCTAGTCCAACCCCCTGCTGAAAAGCAGGATCACCAGTTCACAGATGCTTTCATATGTATGTAGCTCTGGTTGGGTGTGGACACGAGTGCATAGATCTCTGAATGTTACATGTACGTATCTAGGTGTTTAGATGTTGCATGGTTGGAGCTGCCTGGCTGTTGCTTTGTCCATGGGGCTGCATGTTATGGGACACATTCAGCAGTGCCTGTTTGAATTTATTCATGTCTGTCACAGGTACCCCTACTTAGCCCTGCCTCAAGTGGGAGGGAAGGACCAGCTAACTTTTCTGTTCCTATCAAGTGCTGGCTTGTGCATGCACAACCACTGTGGGAGGGCTGCAGGTAGTGTCATCAATGACCTGTAACTTAGGTGCTGGGCAGTCACTGTTCTCTCTAGCACATCGTCATTTGTGGGTATATACCCACCTATTCTAAAAGAGACCCAGATCAGGGCAGCTGCCAGTTTGCCCCAGGGATCTGATAAATTTCCCCCCTCCTATGGAGCCCCTGATCTGGCTCCCTGCCAATTCAGATAAGGGGCAGATACAGCTGCTTTGCTGTGTAGCAGCTCTGATAAGGGTATTTCTCTGTTAGTGTACGGGTACAATAGCGCACACGGTACAATACAAATAGGCCTGGTGCTGCTGTACCTGTGGATTAGGCCACATGCAGATAAGCTTGTTTTTCCTGCGCTACCTGAGCCCTCGATTCCATTTGCCCCGGAGGCACTTTCATCTCCACCAGTTGTCTGACTCTCCTCACAGCTGCTGGGGTGGGGGGCACGGTCATTGTCTCCCCTGGCTCTGACCCCAGTCTGTTTCTCTCCCACTCTGTTGATTGGGTGTCTTTTCCACTGGTTAAAGGACTTCCCAAGAGTCCCAGTTCAGCAAAACACTTCAGCAGCTGTTTCATTCCTCCATTGTGTGTGTGGGCGGGGGGGGGGGAACCCATGACACCCCACCCTGTCCAAGTGTGCGAGAGCTCCTGCTTTGGCCTATGCTATGTCAGCCAGAGTTCTCCAGGGATTCCCCTGCTGTGCAACCCAGCCCTCCCCCCCCCAGTGATGTCAGAGCCCCCCTGCGTGACACTCCCCCCACAGTGTTACCATGCTCTTCCCCAGTGACCCCTCCACACTCCAGGGCAGACTAGTGTGCATGAGAAACATCCTTCCCAGCTTTTAACAGGGCCAGGCAGAGAACAAAGGCCCGGCAGCTGCCACACCCATTGTCTCCAGATGGAGGGGGCTGCAGGGCTCACCCACCGTGGTGCAAAGATGCCAAGCCCTGAGTGGCTACAAGGAATCATCCCTAACAAATAACAGCGAAGGGTTTTTTCTCCCCACACAGATGCGGGGGGAGGTTGCTCAGCAGCTGTACTGACCCAGAGCTGCACAGACACCATTGTCTTCCAGGGATTAGGTCCCACTTGCGCCAGGGCTGAACTGGGCCCAGCGTGGTGCAGCTGTCATCCGCTGGCGACTGGAATGCAGTGGGCGGTGGAAGGATGTCTGTGTCTGCTCGTCTCCAGTATAGGCTGCCACAGCGCCCTTCGGCACCGAGCTACCCATGCATGCCGCTAATGAACAGCAATCATCGCAGTGCCCCCCACGGCTGGCCACACCCCACAGGCTGTGCCTGCCATCTCTTCATCACTGGGCTGGGAAAGCAGCGAGTGAGGAGTATCTCTGGCACAGCTCAGCAAGGCGCATCCAGGGGCAGGTCCTGCTGCCTCTCCTTGGCCACTGGGGTGCACAAAGGGTCCTGCTCCATCCTTTCGATTGCTCCTCAGTTGCAGCACGAGGCAGTCACTATCTGGCACTATCAGTGGGGCCGAATCACAGTCCAGCCTTTTTCTGCCCAAAGCTGCAGCGCTGTTTGGGGACCAGGCCCTGAAGCCAATAAGATTCAGCATTGACTCTGGTGGCTTTGGATCACAGCCATGGCTCGCCCAAGGTTTGCTCATGTTCTGTACATGGCAGGGCCCAGCTGCCTGTGGGAGGAGCAGTACTGTATCTATTTCCCTGGTAAGGCAGGCCCAGCCGGAGCTGATCAGGGTTTGGGAAGGCTGAGCAAAGGATTATATTTTTTCTCAGAATTATTCTCTCTTCTAAACCTCTGCCAAATGCATTGTAATCCAGTTCCAGCAAACAAAAAGCCAGAGCCCTCCCCTCAGAGCCACCAAAGGAGCCGTACAAACAAGGAGTCCTGTGGCACTTCCAATGGAGACTTGTGAGCAAACCTGCCCGTCTGGTTCTCTGCCTAAACTAGTGAGTTAATGTTTAATGCCCCTTCCCTCCCAGCCAGGAGCAAACCGGAGGGAGGGCTCTGGGCTGCACCACTCTCCTCAGGGAACTGCTTTCCTGTTTCACAGTTCCTGTTACCAGCCCTTAGGTTTTGCACCAGCACTTAATTCCTCCAGATTCAGGTCGAGTCAACATCCCTACCTCACCGATGAGTGCTGGGGCAATGCGTCCCAGTCCATCGCTGCCTGATGACATCCCAGCAGCATTTCCAAGTAGCTGGAATGTACTACAGTGGGGTGGGGAATGACCCTCTGCTTGGTGGGACAGGAAAGGTCCTTGCTGTTGCCCAAGGTGTTTACAAGCATGTAAGGTGCCTCTGACAAATTCCCACCGCAGTGAATCTCTGAAGAACAGATTCCAGAGGGGTAGCCGTGTCAGTCTAGCTCAGCAAAACAAGGAGTCCTCTGGCACTTTAAAAGAAGTTGATGGATTTCCACTTCCTATTGCTCAGTGCCTTGCATGGTGACAAGTTTCAGTTCCCTACTCTTCTCCCACTCTTCTCCCTCTATCCTGCCCTCCAGGGGTGGAGGCGTCTCCTCTGTGTGATGGTAAGATATTGAGATCCAACAGCCCAGCTAAGCAAAATTCCTTCCATTCCTCCCAATCTCTGGAGGGTATGAAATCCCAAGGATCGGGAAAGTTTATTTGACTTTATGGCCAATGTGTCTGCAACCCAGATGTCCCTCCAGTGGTGCATCTGCCTTCCTAAACCCCAGATCTATTATGTAAGCAGGGGAATGGTCCTGTTGTGGGGAACTTTCCTGGCTCACACACTGCCCCAGTAGAGTTGGCTAGTGAAAGGATCTGAGTTCTCCCTCCCACTCCCTTTACCCAGCAGCCTATCTGAGCTCGAGGACTCGCTTCCACTGTCCCATGCGGCAGAGTCCTTCTATCGGACAAGCCCCGAATTCCTGGGGGCTTAGCCCCCCCATCTTTTCATGGTCACTTAGGACAGGGACTAGGGTGTCCCTACTGTGGGATGCTCTCTCTGCACTGGACGCCTCTCTGACCCATTGATCATTCCATCTAGTTCAAAAGCAAATACAATTATTAAACACCAACCAATTAGAAAACTAAGGAAGTAATGGGAACGGTTAAAGAAAAACACCTAACACGGCCCCGTGGGCATGGGGACACCCCAACCAGCATCTCTGGAATGCAAGGGACGTGTGGTCTGATTCTCACATTTCCCAGGCCTAGCTGCTCTGCACACATGCCTTCCCACCCTCTCCTCCTCCCAGGCTGGCCCCTTTCTAATAAATTGAGATTTTAAAAAAATCTAAGTGGTATTCCTTAATAAGGCTGGGTTTCTAAACAGATGACTCTGATCTGCCCAATGGCTTCTCTCCTTCTGGGTGCTATGTGCACGCTGTCTGTACATCTTTAGAGAGGCCCTGAGAAACCATGCATTCTCCAGCCAGCCACCCAGCTCTCCTCCTTGGAGTGGCTGCCTCTGCAACAGCCATCTTTAGCGCAGTGCTGCCATCTGCTGCTGATTCAGTGAGTCAACGAAGCCAGACAACGGAGCAGGAAGACAAAGGCTTTGTGGCTGCGTCTATGCTGGCCTTCCCTAAATGTTCCCCTGTTGCTACCCCTGGGGAAGCACTGCTGCTCCACACCACCGTTGCTCGGCGGCTGCTGGTGTTTGAGCCACTCTTGGGCCATCGCATTTTGCTCAGAGTACACAATGGCAAAAATGCCAGCAGCCTCCAACATCTTGTCCCTACACCCAGCACTGGGACATCACCAGTAGGAGCGAAAGGAGAAACTTGAGAGAAAAGGGTACCGTGGACTCTAGAGAAAGTATGAGAGAACGCTGGCTCCCGTTCTGGGCATCTCCCTGCCAGAAAGGCTCACACCTGGAATTAGCACCATTTCTACTACCAGCTTAACTGAAACTGTGCCATTTCCTAGTGTGGGTCAAAACCTAAACAACAGAAGAGAATTTGGAGATGAGCCACCAAAATGGCTGAGGGGCTGGAGGAATGGATTTCTACGACCACTGCATTATACCCTCCAGTCTGGAGCGATACAGAAGAGCAAAGGCTCAGGAAGAAATACACAGTACAGGGGACCTGAGCAAAGACCTGGCCTCTCCTCAATGAGACTGGGATTTGTAAAGAATCCTGTTGACTTTCAGGGGGAATTCGATCCCTTTGGGAATTCCAGACTTTGACAGCAGTGGTTTCAGGAAAGGCTCAGAAGGGATCAGAGAAGGGAAATGAGGATAAACATAAAGAACATACAGGCCAGAAACTCAAACAAAGCAAGGGGGACAGGAAAAAATACAAGAAACGAGTGAAAAGAGCCCTTGATGCTCCCATTGATGATTGTGGTGTTTTGGGGTCCTCAGCACCTCAGAAATCAGGACCCCTTTATGTAGGTGTCTCATATAAGTTTAGGAGGGTAACTTTAGGTGCCCACTTTTGCAAATCTTGGTGTTGGACACTGTAATAGAAACTCAGTTACAGATACTGCCAACAAACCAAAGAACTGAACAAAAAGATCAAGAAACTACCAAATTGTGATGTCCCCTCCACTGGTCAAAACTCCCTGGAGCTTGCTGCATCAGAAGAGTCACTCTTCCGGGCCCGGGGCCGACAAATACTCATTGCTCCTGAATGCATTGCTCATGAGTGGGAGGAGCCCTACTGAGCGTGGGATTATTCATGCCAGTGAACGGTATACAGAATAGTTGGTATCTGCAGGATCTGGCTCCTAGGGTGTAAATCCTTCAGGATAGGAACCTTGCCTCTACTTGTCTGTATAGCGCTCAGCGTACTGCTGATGCTAAGTTAGAACAATAATAAGTAATAGTGAGTAATGGACGTCCATGACTCAAAGGCAAATGTAGGCAAAATACTAGGGAGAAATGTGCTCATGGTGAGCTCTGTCTGACTGTGGAATAAACCCCTTAGGGAAGTACTCGGAGCCCTAGTAAAACAAGACTGAACAAGGCGCTAGAGAATACAATGATGTAGTTACATAACTGTGCAGCACCAAGAATGGGCGCTTCGTGTCTGGAACTGTCTGATGACAGCTTGTCATCTCAGCCGTAGATGTTTGCAACCCTTATAAAAAATGAGGGGACCACACCTAATAGTCAATTGGAGTGGGTTGTCACTGTGGGAGCAAATCCCCTGTGGACCCCTAGAAAGTGTGATTACTTTTTCCTGGGCACAAAACTGACTAGCACCCCTTTAACTTTCCATATAGCAGGGCTCAACAAAACCCGGCGCCAGGTCACCCTGGTGCCCGGGAATTGTTCCGTGGTGCCTAGCTGTGCCACGGTACTGAAGAGGTGGAATGATCCTGGTGCCAAAAATAAAAAAAGAGGCCCCACCACCTTCAGCAATGCACGGCTTTTCTTCAGTGGCAGGGTGGTTTTTTGCCCTGCAGCACCACCAAAAGTGTCCATGGCTTTTTGGTGGGAGGTGAGGGGGGAGCGGTAGCAGTGGCTTTGTGGCGGTGGTAGGCCCGAAAGTGCCATACACCTAGGCGCCTCAGTTTCTGGGCTAGGTGCCTAAGTGTGCGGCACATTTGTCAAGGCCTGCCATATAGTCATCCTCTACTGCTTTAATGCTCCCGAACATCACTTCCATTCACTCTCTCTGTCAAAAACACCTCCTTACCTTCTTCATCTCCCTTCTACTCCAGCCCAAGATCCCTAGTTCTTTTCTATCCAGCAGCCTCAAATAGATCATTGAGCTTCATGTTATAGTAATCCATAGCTCAGGTTTAATCCTTCTATCACCTCCTGTTTTCGTGAGGAGGGGTAATTTTATCAGCTAAAGGAATTCAATGGCTCTCTTCCCTTGCTCAGTATTCCCAGGGGCTGTGCTGTTAGTACTCCCAGTAGGGGCTAGCTCAAGGCCCTGTATACCTCATGGCAGCGATCGGCAATCCAAAAGACAAGAAGAGACATTTTAAAAAATTCCTTCAATAACTAAGTGTTTTGAGAGCTGCAATGGGTGTTGCCTCCTGGTGGGGGGAGCTGGGAGTTGGGCCAGGGCACCTGCTCCAGGCTCCCCTGGTGGGGGATGGACGGACAGGGGAAGCCTGGAACCAGGAGTGGGACCCTCACAGGGTCCCCAGTGGAGGTGGGAGGGAGCCTGATGCCCAGAGCTGCAAGGGGACAGCCAAAGAGCTGCATGTGGCTGCAGAGCCGCAGGTGGCAGACCCCTACCTCATGAAGACAGAAGAGTAAAAACTTCCCAGCCAGGTGGAGCTTTCCCATTGATTGGCTACAAATTTCTGTTTCTGATCTGTACATCTTCTAAAGACCTAATCCTGCCCCATTGAAATCAATGGGTGATTTAACTGGGAGCAGGGCTGGGCCCTATAGTTTAGTTTTGACCAACAGAGGTTTCCAGCTCTTGTGTTTATTGGGGTGACAAATCCCTGATGTGTGATTGATTTGGACGCTATATCAGCCATGGATTCATATGCCCCTGAGTCCAGCATCAAAAACGGATACTGGACATGGTCACTGCACAGCTGTGGACAATTTGAAGCTAACCCATACCTCTCTAGCACTCCTGCTTCCATCAAATCCCCTGCATACTCCATCATGACCATCTCAGCCTTTGAATTCTCCACTCCCCCATGCAGAGGAGGCCTTTGGCTATTGGAGGCCCTAGGCGAAGGCCCGTTGCGGGGCCTGCATAGGCCCATAGGGGCCCCCCCTCTGTGGCCCCGGCTCCCCATCCTCCAGCCCCAGCTCCCTGCCACCAACCCCAGCCCCAGGGTCTAGTTCCTCCTCTTGCTGCCAACTAAGGCAGATGCAGCTTTTGGGATAGGCAAAGCAGGCGACGGGGCCCCTTACTGCTGGGGGGCCCTAGGCATGCGCCTGCTTCGCTTACCCCAAAAGCTGCCTCTGCCCCCATGCCCCTTTGCCTCCCTTCCTCCAAAGACTAATTATATCACTCATTTCCCTCTTCAACCCATTCCTGGTTCATGAGCCACCCACCATCACACATCTGTCAACATTTCAGGCAGAAAAGAAAGGGCTGTATAGCAGGTGAAGAAGGGCAAGGTGTGGGAGGGATCTGTCTCCCTGCAGCCAAAGCCTGGAGAATGTTCGGACTGATTGACTTCCCAAGCCTTCATTAGATCCTATCAGCCACATGTCAGATCATATCTCAGCCACGCCACTGTTAATTAGATAACAGAGCCACAATGTTATGTCAGGCAAACTTTCTGTTGAAACAGATGAATAACAAATCACAGCTTCAAAGAGAGACTGCAGAACTCGAACTTATATGCAAATTTGACTCAGTTGTCCTGGGGTTAAACAGGGACTATGGATTTTTCTCGCATTACAACAAGTGATTTGACCTCCCCCTCCTCTATGTGCTGTTCCCCAGTGTTTTGAATCCTAACATCTATTTTGATTTGCTGTTACAGCCTGACCTGATGCTATGTCATACACTCCCCTGCATTTAATTTCCTCTCACTCTGTAACTTTCCTATCTTCAAAGCGTCTGACAAAGTGGGATTTTCTCCCACGAAAGCTCATGCGATAAATAAATCTGTTAGTCTTTAAAAGTGCCACAGGACTCTGTTGTCTTTCTGTAGAATAGTCATGTAAAAACGGGCTTGGCAGGAGATGGTTGTTTTGGTTTTCCTTCCTTCTGTTTTCTCTCTCTCATTTTCCCTTTTACATCTTGATGTGTCTTTTCCCATGTCTAGATGGCCCTTATGGTCATTCTTTTAGCATTTGTTAATTCTTCTAAACTCTCTCTCTTGCTCCTTCCCCACCATTTTCTCTCTTGGTGCAGTTTAAGAACCTATTGGATGCAGAACAGTGTTTGCCCCACCTGGTTCCTCTCTGGATGGGGTGTTTTGTCCTGCTTGTTCTGATGAGTGAATGGGTAACAATAAACTGGAGGGCCTCTAAATGTGGGTGAACTGACAGCTGTACCCTAATCCCTTCTGCCACCCTTTTGCTAGTTCCAGTAGCCCCCTAACCCCTGTTTCCAATACCCACCCACCTCTTCTCAGTGACCTGGCCTCTCCTTCCACTCTCTCCGAGGCTGTGGGAGCACCCACCCACTCTCTCTACCCATAGCAGCTGTTGGTATCTGGATCTGAAGTCAGATCCTACCAGCTGCTACCTGCTATTTACTGAATGGCTCCAAAACAAGTGGCTTAGTCACATCCGCCTTTGGGATGCTGCAGAATTGTCCTTCACTGGAAGACAGGGAAAACAATAGCAAGCAGGGAAATGTGAACTTCACCCAACTATAGGGTCAAATTCCAAAGGGGTAGCCGTGTTAGTCTATTGTAGAAAAACAACAGAGTCCTGTGGCACTTTTAAAGACTAACAGATTTATTTATCACATGAGCTTTCGTGGGAGAAAATCCCACTTCATCAGTCACTTTGAAGATGGGAAACTTACAGAATGGGAGGAAATTAAATGCAGGGGAGTGTATGACATAGGATCAGGTCAGGCTGTAACAGCAAATCAAAATAGGTGTTAGGATTCAAACACTGGGGAACAGCACATAGAGGAAGGTGAGGTCAAATCACTGCTGCCTATCACTGAAATGCGAATGTCCTCTTGTCTATGGCCTGGCTGCCAGCCCCTGATGCTCCAGACATAGCAAGCCTTACAGCTATGGAAGGTGTAAGAGGGAAAACAATCACTTTCTTTTCATTGTTCGCATTGCTAGGATTTGCTATTATATTTTTAAAAAATAGAGTAAAAGCTGAGGCCAGAATCCTTAGCTGGTATAAATCAGCGTTGCTCCACTGCAATCTAGGAAACTGTTCCAATTGACAACAGCTAGGGCTCAGCTCTTTAGTGTTTACAGTGCTGGCAGCTAAAAGTCTTGGATTCCCTTGATTTAGCTTTGGGATATTCTGGTTGTTAGCACAATCTAGTTCCAGCCTCCTTGCTGAAACATAGGAAGGGCTTTTAGAAAGATATTTTATTGTTTGTGTAACAGTATCAGCTATTGTCTCCACCTGAGGGCAGGGCCACATTGTGCTGGGCCCTGTACACAGTATACAACGAGAGTGAGCTCCTGTCTCAAAGCGCTTCCAAGCTAAAGAGACAAAACAGACAAGGGAGTGTCAGTATCCCCATTTTACAGCTGGGAACTGAGGCACAGAGAGATCAAGTGATTTGCCCAAGGATCCGCCAGTGAATTTGTGGCAGAACTGGGAATCAAATGAGTACAGTGCCCTCACTCATCTTTGATGAGACTTTCATACCTTTAAAATAATAAGAAAAATGGTTCTTTCTGTCTGTACCCAGAGAAGCTGAAACAATCTGTATAGTGCTGAGAGCCATTGAACCAAACTGTACATGATGGGAGCCATTTTAAACCAGCAGCACCCCCACCACCCGTATTCTTGTACTCTTTCCAATGGAGATGGTCAAAGTGCCTTACAAGGATAAGAGCCAACTCCTTTTAAAGTTGGTGGAAGACACTCATTGATGTCAGTGTACTTTGGATGGAGCGGTGAATCTCACAATCCCCTGAGATGCAAATAGACTTGATCATCCCTGTTTTATAGAGCAGAGTCAAGGCAATATGAAGGGCCTAATGCACCTGCAGTTCCCACTGACTGCTTGAGTTGTGCCATGCACACAATTCCATACCAACCAGGACCTCCAGGGACTTGCTCAAGGCCACACGGTGAATCTGTGGCAAACTGGGCATGAAACCAGATTTCCTGGCTTCCGGTCTGGGACCTTATAGAATCCCCACTTTGTTACCCTCTTAAATATAGAGACTAAAGCCCCTTGCTTTTTACCATACTATGAAGATAAAAGGGAATGACCAGGCAGCAAATCTACCAAAACCTTCAGACCACTCAGATTTGGGGCAATAATTCCTAGCAAAATGCCTCATTGATTTCTACTGTATGTGCCTGGACTGTGGTAGTGGGCTGTGGATCAGCTAGTACTTATTTCTGTCCTTTACACTGGCATCCAGATAGGAGGTGATGGCAGATGTTTCCTCCCTCCCTGGGAATTAAGGGAAGATCCGTCAGCACACTCAGAGATCGTGGCATATTACAGACAAGCTGGTCTGATTCCATCAGGCAGCCAATCGCAGAGAAAACCTCCTTTCTGACCGGAAAGATGATTCCCTCACAACTCAGCACAATAAGGCCTTGCCTGCAGTACAACAATGTAACAGTGCTAAGGAAAGTTATGCATTTTAAACCTGGCTAATGTGGTTTGCGTCAACACTATAGCTCTGGGTCCATTAACCTTAGCTGAGCTGGAGGAGCAATACAATTCTGCCCCTGAGGGCCATGTTATAATAGGCGCATGTTAATGGGACCAATCTGTGTTCCGACTGTGTCACCCAGTTCAGTCATAGCCCATATCAGATCCATGTGTCTGTATTATTAGTTCATGAAGGAGCAGCATGAGTATTCTCATATGGTTATGAAAATAGGTTAGTTTACCACAGGGATGCATCGTAAATCGTGTTACTCCCAATTGCATTCTTTGCCAATTTTCAAGGGAATTCGGTGCTGTTGAAATGTGCCAGATTGACCAGGAGGCTTGAACTCCTGCTGAGTCCCAAAACAGGTTCAGCATGAGGCTCTTTTCACCCTAGTCCTCTGCCAGGAGAGGGGAATTCAACCCTGGCCCCCTTCAGCCTTGGCCCTGGAGTTTAGCTTCAAAGGTGCCAAAATACCAATGAGGGTCCAGTGAGTTGATGATTGGCCAGGTGGGCCCCATGCATTGAGTCCAATCTGATTGACTGACTAGGAAAAAAACGTGTGTCATGCTGTTACCTGTTCTCTAGGAAGACCAGGACATTTCTGTTAAACAAACCTTTATTGGCAGGACATGATCTATGTTGCTAGCAAAGGATTAGGGCCTAATCCAAAGCCTACAGAAATCAATGGGAGTCCTTTCCATTGACACCAAGGCTTAGACTCGGGATGGAAGCCCATTCACTCCCATGAAATCCTAATCTATGCCACCTGATCTATGGCATCAGATCCTGACACTGTTCTCTCTTTTAGCCCCTGATTCAATTTGGTGTCAGAGTGTATTTTTGCTTTGGTAGCAAGTTGCTGCATGTCTCCAGGTTGTTCCTGCCATCAAGTTCCTCTCCCCTTTTTCTTTTGCCATGTCCGATCATCTGATGAAGTGTCTTGCTTGTGCTCCTTTTCACTTCAGGCAGCTGAGTAGCAAACATCTCTCAGTTCCTATTTCTGTCCGCTTGGCCGCACAGCGTTTGTTACTCTCTTACTATTTTTATTTTGTGGTCACTGAGTTTATATCTGGCACAAGCCTGCTTTTATTTTGCATATTTTTGCTGTGGTGGGGCAGCAGTCTGCTACTACAAAGAGTCATGTTGAGAGTATTGACCTGCTCTACCTAATGATAGCACAATATATATTGTTTTTTATGGGTTTGGCCCCATGTCTTGAGTACTGTTTATTACTAAAATAATATTATTTTGTATTGCTTACATTGTTGTAGCACATGCAAATGCATCACGGACCAGGGTGCTATTGTGTTAGGTGCTGTCCAAACACAGAACATGTTTGTATTGTTACCAGATTTGCCCATCAGCTTGATCCAGTTGAAGGTTCCCAGGAAGCAGACTGTTCAGCTTAGGGTTCTATCTTTTAACCAGTTACTGATTCATGAGAGGACCTTCCTTTTTATCCCATGACAGCTTACTTTCCTTAAGAACATTTGGTGAAGGATATTGTCAAAAGCTTTCTGAAAGTCCAAGTATGCTATATCCACTGGATCTCTTATGTTTGCAGACCTCCCCCCCCCCCCCAAAGAATTCTAATAAACCGGTTAGGCATGATTTCCTTTTTTAAAACCAAAATCTTTCCCAATATATTGTTTTTTGCCTGTATGGCTGATAATTCTGCTTTTTATTAAAGTTTCAACCAAGCTGCCTGGTATTCAGGTTAGGTTTACTGGCCTGTAATTTGCCAGGATCACCTCTGGAGCCTTAAAAAAAAAAAAAAAGACATCACATTAGCTATCCTCCAGTCACCTGGTACAGAGGCTGATTTAAGCAGTAGGTTACATACCATAGGCTATGTCTACACTGGCAATTTAAGTCGATTTAAGGAGGCTTCATTTGACTTAAATTAAGCCACGTCCACACTAGGCATTCATTAAGTTGATTTAAGAAATTCCTGAAGTCGACTTAATGAAAGCTTAAGTCAACTTAATAACTACCACTCATTAGGGTCGACTTAAGCCTCCTTAGGTCAACCAAACCCTTCCTTATGTTGACCTAAGCCCAGTGTGGACGCATAAGTCCACTTTGTTAAGTCGACCTAAGAGCAGTTAGGTTGACTTAACAAAGTGGACTAAGTCGACTTAAAGTGTTGCCACTTGTTAAGTCGAGTTTAATAAGGTCAATTTTAATTTGGCTTAAAGTCGACCTTATTAAAGGCGACTTAACAAAAGTCGATTTAACTTTTCTAGTGTAGACGTAGCCATAGTTAGTAGTTCTGCAGTTTGAGTTCCTTCTGCATTCTTAGTTGAATGCCATCTGCTTTGACTTATTACTGTTTATCAATTTTTTCCAACACCTCCTCTGTCTGGGACAATTCCTCAGATTTGTCACCTAAAAAGAATGGCTTAGGTGTGGCAATCTCCCACACATCCTCTGCAATGAAGACTGAGGCCAAGAATTAATTGAGCTTCTCTGCAATAGCCTTGACTTCCAAGTGCTCTTTTAGCACCTCAATTGTCCAGCGTCCTCACTGAATGTTTATGAAACTTTTTTTTGTTGTTGCTGTTAATTTTTGTGTGTGTTGCTGGTTGTACTTTAAATTCATTTTTGGCTTGTCTAATTCTACTTTTACACTTGGTTTGCCAGAATTTGTGTGTGCACATAATGCAGTGTGCTGTCCTAATCTGCACTCAGCCTTTGTTCCTATTTAGTTTAACAACCTCTGTGTGTGTGTGTGGGGGGGGGGAAATTGGGGGCAAGGTGTCAGAAAGATGAAGTCCAATATCTGCCTGAGTGGCTTTGCGGTTTGTCCATCCACTGGCGGGTGAGGCAGGGGTTGCCCTCTCAGAAGGACAAACAACACAGAGGATCTGGGAGGACCCCAGAGTTGAGCCCATTCAGCTGGACAGCAGGCAGTGCCCACCCAGTGCCCGGCCAGCCCAGCTCCCACAGTCCCACTGACAAGGGGCCACCTGGGAAGGAGAGGGGCGCCATGGGGGACCCTGGATCCATAGGATGGGGGAGGGAAGGGGCAGAGAGTGGCTGGGGCGAGGAGGCGGGGCTAGTGGGGACAGGTACCTCCTAACTCCGCCCCCCAGGGGTGGTGCGCGTGGCACGTGCGCAGCTGGCAAGCGCATGCGCGGCAGTGGGCAGGGCGGGGTGCGCGCCGGGCTACTCTGAGCCGGCACCTGCTGCCCTTTCGCAGCTCAGGTAGGGGGCGGCGGGGCCGCGGCGCGGTGAGGGGGCTGCGCAGGCTGGGGATGGGAGCCGCGGGACACCGATCGCCCTGCCCCCCACGGACCCACCTCCTTTCGCCCCATGGTCCAGCCCTCCTGGACTCCTCCTCCCCACTGCCTCCCGGGGCTTGCCCCCCAGCCCCGCACCCTGCCCCACAGCCCAGTTTCCCAGGCCTCGGCCCCAGGCACAGCACCCCTGGGCCCCCAGCCCCTCTCCCCAGCACAGCACCCCTGGGCACTCCCTGTGCTGCCCCTTGTTACCCCGGGTGTCTAACCTGCCTCCTAGGACTCAGGACCCCCTGGGCATCCCCCTACCCTTGGGACTCAGGACC